>SRQA01001106.1:0-12742 GCA_018360365.1 Claviceps citrina
TACTACTATTATATATTAAGTTATAAGTCTAAACTATAGTAACTTTCTTAATTTAATAGTCTAATATAAATAAAAGAATTAAAATTATTATAAATAAGTTAGGAATATTAAAGTAAGAGATTAAGAAAGTTATAGCTTATTTAAAGGTATATAGTAATAAGTAATAGTTTTAATTCTTACTGTGATGGTATTGGGCTTTGCCTAATGTGGGGCCGATGCGGGTGCGCATTAGTGGTTGTGCGCACCTTGCCTCGCGCGTAGGGCTTACGTATAATAATAGGGGGGTATTTGTAGTAAGGGTATAAAGGGGGCATAATAGGGTCTTTATATTACCTTTCCCTCCTTTCTTTTTATATTTTTTAATAGTATTCTAATGCTTATTAGTAGTAGTAATAGGGCTAGTCTATAATATTTAAAAGATATCCTCTAGCCTTATGTTTTTTTTAGCTACTAAAATAAGTTAATATGCCTTTAAATATAAACATAAATATATAGGCTAATAGACCTACTTCTCTTATAGTAGAAGATATAATAGTAATTCTTAACTATATTAATATAACCCTAACTATATAAGGTAATACCCTTATAGCTATATAACAGCGCCTTAATACCACATAGGAGCAGGAAGACGCTACTATAGCTATAATTTAGGCTACATAAGCCGCTGCTAACTATATAATTTAATTTGCTACTACTACTGCCTTAGCTATATCCCTTTCCTTGCCTGCTAATATAACCCTCCTTTCTAGGGTAACTAACCTTCCTTTACCTCCTACTATACTCCTAGTCTACTATAAGCTAATTTTAACTAGCTCTCCTTATAATAGTAAACAATCTACCTTTAATACCTAGCGCTTCTTTATAATATATAAGCTATAAGCAAATCGCGACTTTATTAGTTTTACTATAGACTAGTAAATGTTTATTTACTAGAACCTTTTATCCTTTATTTAGGCTAAGGTTACCCTATTCTTTAAGAAGGGGGATTTTATCTACTATAACCTAGCTGCCTTTCTAGACTATCTCTCTAAGCTTTACTCTAACCCTTATTACTATAAGATAGCCCTTACTAAACTTAACTAGATAAAGCAGGCTAGTAATAAATCCTTCTCTGCCTTCTTTGTTTACTTTAAGTAAAAACTCTCCCTTATTAGTAGTATAAGCTAGGATAATAAGGTCTGTCTTGCTAAGCTACGCTATATACTTAATAAGCAAATGCGTAGCATATATATTAGCTATAGCATCTCCTATAATAGCTATAACACTACTATAAAGCAGTACTACACTATTACCCTAGACCTTAAGACCTCTATGCTTAAGGATTACTTCTGCACTAAGTGTCTAATAAATCCTCTAGCCTAGTATTACTACACTACTAACTATAAGGGGAATATAGCTATATCTAAAGTAAATACTATAAGGACCTAGGGCAAGGGTAGAAAGAAAAAAAAGCTAAAGGCTAAGGATATAGCCTTGCCCTCTGCTTAAGCATAAGCTAAGTAAGTAACTAACTAGGAGATAGCGCGTTACTAGGAGTCTAGTGCTTGCTTATGCTATAGAGAGATAGGTTATATAGCCTATAACTACTCCCTTCTTCCCTCTTTTTAGCCTAAGGTTTATATTTAGTAGGCTATTACTAAGGCTAATAACTATAAGTATAAGAAGAAAGAGGAGGATAGAATAGGAAAAGACTAGCCCCTGTAGTAAGTCTTACGCAGGGGCTTCTAGGCTTTATTATATAGCAGACTCTAGGTTAGAAGGAGGTAGAGTTAATAAAGTATAATAAAATTTATAAACACATAAATTGCCTAGTATTTTCTATTCCTATTCTCTTTAACTTATTCTTCTTTATAAATACCCTAATTAACTATAGCTATAAGTACTATAGTACTATTAGTAAGTCTGCTGCTTAATAGCTAGGCCTTAAGCTTATCTAGCTGCCTTTAAGGCGCTAGGTAAGGATTACTATTAAGGTTTAATAGTAAGGATAATAGGCACTTAAGAGGGAGTCTAGTATTACTTACCTTGCCTACGCCGCGATTAATATTAATAGCTAGTAGTTATTTATTTGCCTTTATATAGTCCTAGGCCTTGCCTAGGACATGATCTTTAGCCTACTATAAATAAAATACTATAATATTACTCTCTATACTGCTTAGCAGGAGCTAATAGTAAGCGTGGCAGAAGGCCTTATAGTACGGGAGTCCTTAAGTTACGCCTAGGGCAAGGCTATATAGGGCATAATAGGGTCTGCCTTCGTAGCTATAGCTAAGCAGGCTTACTGCCTTTAGGATATAATTATTTAGTTTATAAGCACTAGCTTATGCAAGTTAATATCTATCCTTTAGGTTACTACGCCTAAGTTATAGCCTAAGGACCCCTATTAAGCCCTGCTAGCTAAGCTTTATAACTTTACTAATCTCTTTAATAAGTCTAAGGCAGACGCTCTCCTACCCTACTATAGTACCTTAGACTACTATATTTATCTTTATAAGTCTTCTAATAGGTCCCTTTCCTCTCTCCCTTAGGGCCTATTATACTTTATACCTTAGGACTAGTTGCTTAAACTCTAGCAGCAGCTTACAGAGCTCTTAGATAAGGGATAGATCTAAGCTAGCTTTTCTTTAGTAGCTGCTCTAGTTCTCTTAGTTAAGAAGGCTAGCAGGGGCTAGTGGTTTTGCGTAAATTACTATGCTTTTAATAAGATTATAAAGCAGGACTACTACCTATTGCCTCTTATTAAGGAAACCCTTTACTCTCTAGCCTATATATAATAGTTTACTAAGGTAAACATTTAGGTAGCTTTCTATAAGCTATAGGTTGCTAAGGGGGATAAGGCTCTTATAGCGTTCTAGACGTAGTTTAGGCTATTTAAGTAGCTTGTCTGCCCCTTTAGCCTAGTAGGTGCGCCTGCTACTTTCTAGTGTTATATTAATAACGCCCTTAGTAATGCCCTTAGTAACTTTGTTATAGCATACTTAGATAATATCCTAGTTTATTCTAGTAGCTTAAGGCGTAACTATTTACAGAAGGTTTGCGTGGTTTTTAGCCGCCTACAGGCAGCAGGCCTTTACCTTAACCTTAACAAGTCTGTCTTTACTACCTAATAGGTCTACTACCTTAGGTATATTATTATAGTAGGCAAGAGCGTGCGCCCTAACCCTGCTAAGGTCTAGGCTATTTAGGACTAGGCAGCCCTAATAAAGCTATAAGGTATATGTAGCTTCCTTAGTTTTGCGAATTTTTACTATAACTTTATTCTAGATTTCTCCTAAGTTACTAACCCCCTTTATAATCTTATAAAGAAGGGCATCCCCTTTGTTTAGGGGCAGCGGGAGGCCTACGCTTTTAATAAGCTTAAGCGCCTCTTTATCTTAGACCTAATCCTAGCTTAATAGGACCCTAACTAGGATATAATAGTTAAGGTAGACTACTCTAGTATTACCCTTAGTAGTTACCTCCTCTAGCTTTAGACAGACAGCGTTTAGTACCCTATTGCTTATTACTTAGCCTAGCTAACCCCTCCTTAGCAAAACTATACTATTTATAATAAGAAGCTCCTAGCTATTATCTCCTACCTTAAGGCGTAATTAGCTAAGCTCTAGGGTGTCTCTAAGCCCTTTATTATTTACACTAACTATAAGAGCCTTAAGTACTTTATAACCCCTAAAATTATAACTAAGCATTAGGCCTACTAGGCTAAGACACTCTTATAGTATTATTACTACCTATAGTACTAACCTATATAGTACTAATAGTATGCTAATATACTCTTCTAATAAGGCTAGGATAAGGTAGGGCTAACCCTATAGTATAGCCACCTCTTTTAACCTTTATTTATCTAGGCTATCTTTATAGGTAACCCTAACCCCTTTAGCACTAATATTACACTACCCTCTAGTAATTAGGTCTTTTCCTTTCCCTACCTTTAGGCACTCTAGGATATAGCAATTACTTATAATATAATATACTACTACTACCTCACTACTATCCGCGGGAATATATAGTAATTCCCTATAAAGGCTAAGATAAGGGAGTAGATTATAGACTATAGTGTTAGCGCTTATAGGGTGCTTTAGTTCTATAGCTAGACATAGGTGCCTTAATAGAAGCTATTAATAACCACCCTTATCTAGGAGTGCTATAAGTTACTAGTAGCAAGCTATCTAGGTTATAACACTACCTTCTAGACCCTTTAGTAATAGTTCTACTAGGCAGGCATATCCTAGGACATTACCTGCTATATCTAGAATTATTACTACTATAGTAGCCATAAGAGCTACTAGTAGCAGCAGGGCCTCCTAAAACCCCTCCCTATTCCTAACTACTTCTAGTCCTAGATTTTAGTTAACTTTATAATAAGCCTGCTTACGCGCGGGCTATCTAATCCCTCTTTCCTTATAGTAATTACAGACTGCCTTTCTAAGTTTATCTAGCTTAAGGCTATAACTAGTATCTTTGCTAAGGCATATGCAGAGAGGTTTAAAATATACTAGTAGTAGTTTCGCAAGTTCCCTACCTTTATTATTACTAACTATAGCTTAGACTAGCTAAGTAAGTTCTAGACTACCTTATGCTTAATTATTAAAACTAAATAGTTACTTTCTACCTCCTACTACCCCTAGACTAATAAGGGCACAGAGTAGGCTAACTAGGAGGTATAGGCTATCCTATATCTTTATGTTTTCTTCTTATAGTTTAATTAGCCTAAGCACCTAGTAGTATGCTAGCTTACGCTTAATAATTAGGCTTCCTTTATTACTAGCTTTAGTTTAAACTAGCTGCTTTATAGATATAATATTAATCTAGTCTAGGTTCCTATAGACCTTACTCCTAGCGCTACTATAGGCGTAGGATAGGCAGCCTAGTTTGCCTTATAACTTTAGGAGGCTTCTAAGCTAGCCTAGGCAGCTATTACCTTTGCTTAGTAATAATAATAGGATAGCATAGCTACCTTTTATTACCTTATAGAGTAGTTCTAGGTTAGGGACTAAGTATAGCTCTCCCTTTACTATATTAAAACTAACTACCCCTCTAAGAAGCTAGACTAAGTAGTAGCTAAGTACTATATTATAGCTATCCCTACACTACTAATAGTTTATCTTAATATACCCTAGGGCATTTACCTTATCTTCTATATTAACCTTATTAAGCACGCCGCTGCTAATCCGCTCCCTAGTTAGCCCTAGTATAATACACGCCTAGGGCCTGTGTAGGTATAGAATAATAAGAATAATAAGCTTTATAAGGAATACTAGGTTAAGAAGGTGCTAGCAGCCTGTAATGCGCGGGGCTATAAGCACTATTAGGATATTCTTATTAAATAAGTAAGACACTTAATGCTAATATAAAAGCTACTTAAAAACCTAGCAAACACATAGGCCCTAGTAGACTATAAGGTAAAATAAGGCAGTGTATAGTATAATAATAGTCCCTAGTAGGTTTTTAAATAGGGTTCTCTTATAAAGCTATATATATTTGCTACTTAGGGCCTAACTTACCCCTAATTAGTCTCCTTCCCCCTCTCTCCTACCTACCCTTCTTTCTCCCCTACCTTAGTAAACCCTATATTAGTTACTAGGTAACTCTAGGAGTAGCTTATTATTATAAGGGTTAGGGGAGGGGGTATTATACTATATTTAGGATAGTGCTATTAAGATTACTTACACATCCCTCTTATCTCTCTCTTAGTAGCGTTAATAGCTCTCTAGCATATGCCCTTATAGGGTGCGTTAGGGGTATTAGGAGGTGTTTAATAATTCCTTTACTTATAGGCTAGGCCTATAGGATTACTATAGTAGCTATATAATACTCTATAGCATTACTATCTACTCCTTTATAGCCCTTTATATAGCCTTAAAGAACTATATAATATACTACTAGTAGCTAGCTATAGCCTAGGCATTCTGCTCCCCCTATGCAAATAGCATGCTTCTAAGCTAGGTAAGGGGTTAAATTAGTAGCTATATAGTACCCTAAATAAGGGCGCTAGGGGATATAAGAAATAGGTTAGTAGCTATATTACTAGGTAATATAGGCATAGCACTCCTTATAATAGGCGTGTTATTAGCAGGTGTAGCAGTGGCAAGAGCATTATAAATAGTCTAGATAGTAACTAGGGCGTACTTAGCATAGTAGTATAGGTTAGTAAATCTATTACCTAGGGCATGGAATTTAGGTATTAAGACAGCGGCTGTCTAGATCTGCTAGGTCCCCTTATAATACACCTTTAGTGTAATAATAGCGCAGCCCTTAGCTATAGCTTATATTAGGGCGCGCATAGTGTGCCTAATATAGGGATTAGCCACTAGTATATACATATCCTATATGTATTTCTAGTAGCCCTTTTAGTAGCTTTTACATAACTTCCTACAGGGATTATACTTATAGTCTAGTCTGCCTAATTAGATAGTAATAAGAATACACTAGATATAAAGTAGGTTAATAGTTATAGGCATAGCATTGCCCTCCTTATTAAAGTCTCCTTTTATAATAAACTTGCCTAGGGCCTGTGCCTAGTGCTAGTATAAGGGCAGGATATTACCTTATGCGCTAAGAGGTAATTATAAGGGCTAGCGTAGCGCGCCTAAGGGAGGCTATAGTAGCTATAGGTATATATAAGTAGCTAGGGTAGGTAGGGGCTGCTTACTAATATTCTAAAAGCTATATAAGGGAAATAGCACCTAGGCATAGCCTAGGTAGTATAGTAGTAGTAGGTACTATAGTAGTAGTAGGCCTTAGGGTAGCTATAATATAGTAAGTAACTAAGCGTAGGATTTAGTAATATAAAGTAGGCTTAGGCATAATAATAAGTCTATGTAAAGGCAATAGGTAGTAGAATAAAAACTCTTTATAATAGGGGGGATAAAGGAGGATAGTTAGCAGGACTTTAGGGGCGGATAAGATAAGGTTTTTATACCTCTAATAAGCGTCTAATACAGTATTATCTAGTCTAGGTGTTACGCACAAATAATAATAACTATAAGTTCTTATAATACTAGCTAGCTATGCTAGCTATTAATAGCTTGCTTCTTATGCCTAATATAGGCGCCTTACTCTAACTAGGTACTAATATTAGGCAGGTTGCTTAGACACAGTCTAACCACTAGCAACTATTAACAGCCTACGTCTTGCTTTTATGCTAGCTATTTAGTATAGTGTGTTATGCCTATACCGCGCCTATTATGTTTACTATATTACTTATTTACGCTACCTAGTAGGGTTCACGGTTCTATTTAGTTTTACGTCCCCCTAGCAGCGTTTAATATAATAAGAACGTTTTATTTCTTGATTCGCTTGCCTATAGCTTTTTCTTACTAACCTAATGCTTTTATACAGGCAGCGTCTGCGCAGCATAGCCGCTGCCTAGGGCAGAAGGCTATATAATAGTATTAGGCTTTGCCTAATATAAGGCTAATATAGGTGTGTATTAGTAGTTATGCGCACCTTGCCTCGCGCATAGGGCTTATACATAATAATAGGGGGGTATTTATAGCAAGGGTATAAAGGGGGCATAATAGGGTCTTTATATTACCTTTCCCTCCTTTCTCTTTATGTCTTTTAATAGTATTCCAATGCCTATTAGCAGTAGCAATAGGGCCAGTCCATAACACTTACCCCCTTTTATCTAATCTAGTTAGAGGTCTATGCCTATATAATTATAAGTATTACATGCCTCTAGTCCTTACTATAAGTCTAGCGGTTATACCTTACTATAAGTCTAGTAATTATACGTGGTAAATAACCTTATTATATAACGCGAATCTAACAGAGGCTTGCTCGTGCAAATGGATCCTGTTGGCCTGAGGCAACCTCGTGGCTTTCTAGTCCTAACATTAAAGTACTTTTTTATTACTTTAGAGCTTAGCTTTTAAAATTTACTATAATATTAAATAAATTATATAATATCTTTAGCCTAATACTAATAATACTAAGTTTAACCTTTAGCTTTTAATTAATATTTTTATAAATTTATTATATTAACTACAAATACTACAAATACTATATGTATTGTAATGTAGTATTTGTAGTGTAGTGTAGTGTAGTATATAGTAAAAAAATTCCTTTGTAGTGTAGTTTGTAGTGTAGTTTATAGTGTAGTATACTACACTACACTACACTACACTACATCTACTACATTTTGTAGTGTAGTTTCCTACAATGCTCTAATTATACCTTACTTAGTTATAATACCCCTTAAAGTAAAAAGTTTTATATATTTAATACTAAGTTATAATATAATAGCAAGGGGTTTACTATATAAGGTTTATTATTAGTTCTTAAAAATAGAAAGTAAGATAAAGAATAAGGTAAATATACTATAAGGTTAATACTACCTTAGTATAAATACTTAATTATTAAGTAAATATAAATATAAAGAGAAAACTTACTTATACTTTTATAAAGAAAACTTACTTATACTTTAATAGCTAGTAGTTTTATTAATATAGATAAGTATTAAGCTAAACTACTTAAATATCTTATAAAGAATAACTTACTTATACTTTAATAGCTAGTAGCTTTATTAATATAAATAAGTAATTGTCGGAATCATCGCACACATTACAGGTTAACCTTAGCACCCTTAGCTTAGCCTGCGGCTCCGCCTAGCTAAGTAAGAATGCACGTAATGTAATTAGCTATACTACAAACCACTACGCGAATGTAAGGTATATAGAGTTTAATATATATAAAAGGAGGTATATAATAGACCCCTTAAATAGCTTTCTCTTATAATAATAATTAAATTAAACTCCCTTTTATATATATACACCTTTTGCCTATAGTTATATATAACCTATAGGTATCTTTTACCTATACTTATTTAATACTAATTAGTAGTTATAAGACTATAAATTAGTAAAGATTATTATAGGAAAGCTAATTTTATTATTATAGGTTAGCCTAATTCTTTAGGTTTGCCTATAAGATAACTATCTTATACTAAGGTAATTTTATTATTATAAACTAGCTTATTTATTAAGTTTATTTATAAGATAGCTACTTTATACTTAGGTAATTTTATTATTATAAGTTAGCTTAATCCTTTAAGCCTGCCTATAAGATAGCTATTTTATACCCTTACTAACTACTATACTCTTTCTCTTTAGAAAAATAACTATTAAAAACCGCTTTATTTAATAATAAATTAATTAATTAATTAGTTAAAATAATAAACTCTAATAATAATAACTTTATAGTAGGAAGTATTCTTAACCTCCCCTAAGCTATAGAATGCTTTAAAGATATTATTAACCCTAATTAGTATATTTAGAAAACTAATTACCTAATTCCTGCCCTTTACTTAAAAGAGGAAATTACTAGTAGAATTACTTAATTTATTTATAATCTAAAAGTAAAAGATATTTATAGTAAGGGCCTTTAGCTAGAATTTATTAGCAAATTTAGCTAATAATTAGAAAATACCTATAAGAAACTTCTAGCACCCCTTATAGGAGCCCTTTAAATCTTCCTAAAAAGAAGAGGCATTTACTTTATAAATAATAAAAGCCTAGTTACTTAAAAGCTTAAGATAATAGCCCTAGCCCCCTTAATGCCTTAACCCCTTAAAGTAAAAAAGACTATAACCTTATAAACCTCTTAAATTACTTAATTATTAATAGAAAAAAAAGGCAAAAGCTACTTACCCCTTATAGAGATAACTTAAAGCTACCTTAACTTTTTAATATAAGAAACTATATAAGAGGTCTTATATTCTCTTAGAAAAATCCCCTCCCTGCCCCCTATAATAGCTATAAAAGACTTTAAGCAAAAATACCTATAAGCTTTATAATCTACCCTAATACTCTTTAATTCCTTTAAGGTATTACTTTTACCTTTAGAAATATAAAGACCCTTTAGAGGAATATATAAGGAGCTTATAAGATTAATTAATTTATTAGTAGTAATTATAAAGAAAATTATAGACCTCTATAAAGTTTACTTTAATAATAATAAGTATAGCAAAGACTTTTATAACTTCTTTTATAATAAATATAGTATATTCCTTACTTTTTATAACTAACTTAATATCCCTAAGGATACTTTCTATAAGGCCTTTCTTATAATGCTTAAGGGTAATATAGCTATATATTATAAAGACTATATCTAAGGCCTAGGGATAACCTTTAATAAAATAGTATAGTTTATTAGAGAGCGCTTTAAAACCTAGAATATAAGCTAAGTTTACTAGATAGACCTTAGGACTATTATACTTTATAAGGTAATAACTAAGAACCCTAAGAAAAGTATAACTAAGGCTCTTAACCTCCTTACTAACTAGATTCTTAAGATTTATTATAGACTTTAAGGAAGCTATATTAATAATATAAAGATATAAAACACCCTTCTTACTACTATTAATAATATCCCTAAATATAGCTATATTATTTATAATAGCTACTTAATATATAAAGACCTTACTACTAAGATCTAGAAATTTATTAGAATTACTAAGAAGGATAAATACCTTAAATATAGCGGATTTCTTTAATATAATAAGACTCTAAGATATAAGACTTTAAGATAAGAGACTTTATAATTATTACTTACTTTTTATATTAACTATAAGTTTAGCTAGAGCTATAGCTATACTTTATAAGGTATATAATAAAGAAAGACCTTATAATACTATATTTATAGTAAGAAAGAATGCTAGTTTATAAAGCATTTCTCTTAAGAGTATTAAAACGCTAGATTTCATTAAAACTATCTCCTAATATATTATAATAAGCCTATAAACTAAAAGTAGTAGTAATTCCTTCTTAATATTAAAGGATTATATAATTCTAACCTTAATAACCTTAACTTAAAAGAGATTTATAATATAATTTATAAGACTAAAGTTATAATAACTTCTACTATTATCTAGTCCTCTCTAACCCCTTAGAGATAGCCTAACCCTAATACCTCTAATAATAATACCCTTATAATATTATAATTCCTTACCTATGCCCTTAAAACCTTTATATTATTTTTTAAAGTGCCTAAAGGCATAGAAATTATTAAATTCCTTTATTATAAAGCTTTATGCTACACTTTCTCTTAGAGAGATCCCTATATTAATATTACTACTAATATTACTAAAAATATAATTACTACTAATTATATAGTAAAATTACACTATTTTAGTAAGATTTTCTATAGTATTTTATTAGATACTAGTGCCTTAGGGGTTTTAATAGCTAGGATGCCCTAGGTTAAGGCTCTGTAGTGCCTAATACTATAGTTATAAATTAATAAAGCTTAATAATATAAGATTAGCTTTAGAGCAGGGAAAGCCCTCTCTGAAGGCATCCTTTATATACTAACTATACTTAGAGATATTAACTTCTATGTTTTACCTATAAACACTCCCTTCTTATACTATATTATAGATATAGACTAGATAAGCGTAAGGCTAGATAATCTATAGAATATACTAATCTAAGGGACTAAAGAGGTCCTTATAACCTAATAATAGGGTTACTTATAGTAGTATTTAAAGCCTAAGCTAGCGGTTGCCTTTTACCTTATAAAAAAAGAGCTTTATTAGCTTTACTACTAATTTAGCTACCCCTTTATAGCTTGCCTATTAAAGATCTTAAACTAAGCTAATAAAGAATTTAACCCTTGCTTTCTTGCGAAGCTTATAAGGTTTTGTAAGCAATATTAACTTAAGGAAAAGGGACTAGGCAGGTTTAAGTTTACACTATAAGAGGACTATAACTTTAACTATAAGATGTTAGGACCAGAAAGCCACGAGGTTGCCTCAGGCTAATAGGATCCATTTGCACGAGCAAGCCTCCGTCAGACTCGCGTTATATAATAAGGTTATTCGCCGCGTATAACCGCTAAACTTATAGTAAGGACCTAGAGGCATATAATACTTATAATTCTATAGGCATAGACCTCTAACTAAATTAGATAGAAAGGGGCAAGAATTAAGACTATTACCTATTACTATATACCTTTAAATAAGCCGTGACTTTCTTAATCTTTTACTTTAATATCCCTAACTTATTTATAATAATTTTAATTCTTTTATTTATATTAGACTATTAAATTTAGAAAGTTACTATAGTTTAGACTTATAATTTAATATATAATAGTAGTAAAGTTACTAAAGAAAGCGCTAAACCTATATAAAGACCTATAGCTATGCCTAGAGCTAGTATTATATCTAAATTACTACTATAACCTATTACACCCTTTATTTAGTAAGAGCTTATAGTAGCTATAAAAGATACCCCTATTAGTAATAATTATAACACTAAAATCTTAGCGCTTTAAAAGCATGTTAATTAAGTAAGGAAGAAGCAGTAACTTTAAAAACTCTAAGAACTTATATATAATATTAATAATAGAGAATTACTAAAGAAGAATATATTTATAGCTCCTATTATACTTATTATATATTATTTATAGCAGACCTTTATATAATCTTCCCTTAAGCAGCCCTTTTATAATAGCTAGAATACCCTCTAATTAAAGACTTTTATTAGTAACTATAAAGTATAATTTATAATAAATCCTTACTAATTTACTACTAACTTTATAAAGGTCCTATATACTAGCACTTGCCTTACTAGTACTATAAAGTAATATTAGGCTATAGGAGAAAAGATTTGTAAGAACTATATTAAAAATCCCCTTTTATAGACTAACTTTTATAACTAGCTTAAAGGAGGCCTAGATAATTAAGAGAGCTATTTCCTTAGTATATAGTTAAAGCTTATTAGCTTTAAATAAGTAAATTATACTA
>SRQA01001107.1:0-12734 GCA_018360365.1 Claviceps citrina
CCCCCCCCCCCCCCCCCCCCCCTAAACCGACATTCTTCTTCTTTCTTCCTTCCTTCCTTGTCCTCCAAAAGAAAGAAAACGCACATTCGAACATTATTTCCCACATTTTCTCTACAATCCTTGCTTTTTATTTTAATCATTTTTTTTTTCCTTTATATACTTCTTCTCGCAAGGCATTTAGGTTCTTTTGTTTCTTTTCTCCCTCTTCTTTCCCCTCTTATGTTTTTTTTTTCACGCTACACACGAGTAATGAACGGTACAAAAGAATAAAGAAACATGAAACATCGAAAACATGACCCAGAAAAAAAAAACCCGTTGACTACAGCTAGGTTTTGATACTGGGCCAACACTCGTCATCTCTTCTACAGCACACAACACGATGGGACGGGACGTACACAGAAACGTGGCGGAGGAATAGCCCAGTGCAGATGGAAATGTAAATTGGCTTTTACGTGATTGAACAAAAACAAGCAGAGACTGGGACGAATAAGGAAATCAAGGGAAAAAACATCGAAAAAAAAAAAGAAAGGGGGCCAAGGTGAGCCGAGCGCCCCAGGGGAATGGAGGAACTGAGGGAGAGAATCATTACGTTTTCTATGTAGCCATTTTTTTTTTGTTTCAACTTCTTCGTATGTAATATTTTATTTTGGTTATTTCCTCCCCCCTCTTTTCACATCTCATGATGCTGTTTTCGTGATGTCGTGTGTCTATGCTCTTGAAGGGTTTGTTTTGCTTTGGGACCCCCGCGTAGGACATGACGGGCGGGAAAGCAGCGCGAGCGGAGCAAAGGTTATCCTGTTGCCGGGCGTCTCGCAGACGCATCCATTCAAGCATGCCGGGTCTGTTTTCGGATACGATTCCGCGCAAAGATGATCAGTGACGGGCAAAATAAAAGGCGACAGACATCGGAGGCAGACGGCTCATGCAACGTTCTCGCCGCACATCATGTGGATGTTGATACGCTCGCTGACCCAATGGTTCCCCTTGCTGAAGAAAAAAAAACCGTAAAACAACTAGACAAGAAAACCCTACTCCAGGCCGTCTTGCTCCTCCACTATACATGCGATCAAACTATGGCATCTTAATGTACATTTGAAAAGTCTAGGAATCCACCCCCTCACTCCTTGTGTAAAATGCAAAACATGCATGTGGGCTTGCGCTCAGGTCCCATACATTCTAGCTGAAAAATAGTACAATATGCAGGTAGAAAAAGCCCGCTCCTCCCCCATACAATACATTCTTGAAAGTCCGTACTCTGCTCCATCAAGAGCTCGGCGGGGGCGAGATGGCGCGCTTGTCCCCCTTCCCAAATGCCTTTTGCTTGTCGGCATAGTCGCGAATCACCAGCGCACAGCTAGTGTCCGCACAGAGCCTCTTCCTCCTCGAGACAGGCAGCTTGGTAGCGAATTCCAAGCCGCTCGCCCGCTCGACCGCCTCGACGGGGACTTCAAAGTCGGTGATGGGCTTCGAGTTGGGTATGGGGGCATTGGGCAGCACGAATGCGCCAATGGCAACGTTGCCGCCAACCTTGCCGTCTTCGGCAAAGATGACCTTGTAGAAATGCGTGGGAACAGCAATGGAAGGTGGGCTGCCAATCATTTCGTACTTGACGTACCACTTGTTGTCGGCGGGATCCTTGCGTGGCAGGTAGAGCGGGCCGGTGACGATGCGCACCGAGGGATATCGTGACGTGAGGCGGCGGCAAAAGTCTTCAAAGTGAGCCCAGTAGTCGCGGTTGAAGCCCTCGCCGACCTGGGGACACATGTTGGTCAGGTAAAAAGTCTCGTTCATGGCCGTCTGGGACCATTTTGCGTCTGCAGCGGGCACCTGGTGGCCTCTGTCGTAGCCGCTGCGGAAGTAGTCCTTGAGGAGACCACGGAAGGTGAGGGGTACGGATTCGTCTTCCAAGAAGACGCTGTGCTTTCGATCGCCGTTTCGCTGCGAGACGGACTCGGGCGTGATGTGCTCCACCACCCAGTGCGGGTTTCGTGTTCGACGATCGTAGCTGGAGATCAGGGCTGAGCGGTTGGCCACGTCGGCGATGGGGCCGGGGAAGCCATATTCGAAGAGCCCAGCGGGGTTGATGGCGCTGCCTGCAACGGCTGGCACGGAAGAGAATACTCGTTGCGGCGGGATGGCCGACGTGTTGTTGCTGGGGGCGTTGTTTGTTGTTGCGGCGGCAGGTACGGTGGCTATTTGCGACTCGGGTTTCTTGTTTTCTGGCGATGCCCGAAGAGAATAGACGGCGGCGGTGAGGGCCGCGCCGCCTCCAGCACCGAGGGCAGCAAACATGGCAAGAGTTGATTTGGACATGGTGGCGGCTGCGCGGGCTGCTTGGCGCGATGGCATTTATATGGCCGAGTTTGGGGAACGGGAGGGCGAGAGAGACTGGTCAGGTTATCGCGGGGGAGGGAGGGGGGTCAGGAGAGACGGTGACGAGGGCTCGCTGCGCACGGGGGATGCTGCCGCGACGAAGCATGCGCGTGGTATATCAAATATGTTTGGCACACGGGGCGGGAGTCGAGAACTTGAGAGGCGAAGGGGAAGAGGGCGGAGGAAAAGGTTAATAATGTGACGGGTGGTGGAGACGCGATAGGCGCCACGGCTGGCCTCCTGCCTCCTGCCTCCTGCCTCCTGCCCCGTGCCCCGTGCCTGGGCCGTGCCTGCCTGTTCACTATCTTGTTCAGGTGGGCCACACATCACGGGGTCTTGTACGTCGCCGCGTGCAGCGAGATGTTTGATCCAGTCGTGGACTGCGTTGTTCCTCACTCTAAATTTACAAAAGAATTCTAGCAGGTCACGTGGTCTCGTTTCAATCTACATGCCTCCCGTACAAGCGGGGGAGATCTCGGTTTGACCAAAATCTCCACGCGCAACTGATTTCCTTCTTGATATCACGCGCCTCCCCCTTATACCATCACGGTGCCGAAAAAGAATGCTAGGGACAAAGAAGCAGCGACGGCGACACCGGCTAAGCCAGCAGGGACGGTCGGTCGGCCGCCGGCGAGAGCCTGGGAAGTAGCTGACGTGGCGGCACCAGCAGACGTAGCGGCACCAGCAGACGTAGCAGCCGAGGCCGCAGACGCCGTGGGGACAGCAGTGGGAGCGTAGGTGGGAGCCGAGACGCCGGACGGACAGTGCCAGTGGTCGCCATGAGGAGCGCACTCCTTGTCAGTGCCGTGATGGTCGTGGTCGTGGTCGTGGTCGTGGTCGTGGTCAGAGCCGGTGTCGGTGGTGGCAGTCTTGGCGCCGGACTGAGTCTGAGCAGGAGGCGTGGCCGGCTTGGAGACACCAGGGGCACAATGCCAGTGGTCATTGTGAGGCACGCACGATTTGGCCGTGGCCGAGGCGGTTACCGTGTCGATAGCCGAGCCTGAGCCAGCAGGCGAAGGGGGCACCGTCTTGGAGAGGAAAGCAGAGCCAGACTCGGTAGCGGTGGTCTGGGCGGCAACAAAGGCGGCCTGGCCAACCAGGCAGAGGGAGAACAGAGAGCTGAAGTGCATGTTTCCTGTGGTGGTAGTTGCCAGGTGGTTTCTAGACTTGAAGGTACCACTGCTGGTACCTCTGCTGGTACCACGAGGCTGGGCAGACTAAGAGGTCAGAATCACATTACAGAGACCACGGACAAACTGGGGACGGAGGTGATAATATATATTTATCACATTTGCTGTGAACTGACAGCATACACGTTCGGACCAACAGGTGGTTCAAGTCAGGTAGGCAGAAAGCAAAGCAGCAAAAGGCCCCCAAGTCAGCCCCAAGTCAGCCGCGTCGCTTGGCCGCGGGCCAAGACGTGTGGCGTACATGAAGCCTCCTTGGTTGGTGGCATGCTGTTGGTCGGAGACAATATTGGAATCGGAAAACCGCATCTCATTCAGCCATCAATGCGACGTGTTTTGGCTGTCGTAAGCGACGAGTGGACAGCGGCCAAACGGCGACGAATGGGTCATGTTATGTTCAAAAGACATAGGTTTGGCTGTTGACAATATCGCATCGTCAGACGAATATACTTGCGGAGGTTTCATCTTGTGTGCGAGAAAACGCGATCAGAAAAAAAAAGCCTCAAAATGGCCCGTACATTGCCGAGAACCTTGATGTCTGCGTGGCTGGCACTCTACGAATCAAAAGCCCCCCCCCCTTCTATTCCGTAAGACTCTGTACATACAATGGCATCTGGCCCCCATTTGTAGTACCTGAGTTGAATGTGAAAATATTGGATGGAATGTTTGCAAAAAGGCTGCCCAAGTGCTGGCGCCGCATTGAGCTTGAACATGACTGACTCTGTGAGCGGGTTGCCGGAAAGCCACCCCCCACATTGGTCTGAAGCTTGACTCTCGCAGCGTGGGGCGCCTGGGCGGTGAACCGTGAACAGCCGTCATGGTGGATCAACGTGGCGCCGAGACCCGCCGCGACGGCAACCCAAGACGCAGAACAAAATTGACGTCCCCGCCAGAGCACACCGCGGGCCCGTCGCACGTGCTGCATCACCACCGTGCAGCTTTGGAAGGCAACACCACGGCGAGAACCTTGGTGGTCAATGGTCAATGATGCCGTCTAAGGGCGCCTAGCACCGGCTCCTGCTTGCTCCCCTGTGCTCCTCTTTGCTCCTCTTTACTTCTCCATCATGCATTACATGCACCACACCGAATTCGAATTCCGAGACATCGATACGCATTGGGACGCCGCCACCAGGGCAACCGTGTCTGTCTTGGCGCCCCCTTTTTTTGTCCTTGATCACCCTTCCAAATTCCATCACCAAGAGACAGTTGCTTCTTCCTCTCCTCGACACCTCGCCGCCGGCAAGGGTTGTTTACATTTCGGTGACTGAGTGACAAGAGCCACTCTTCCTATGGCACCTTGGTCCTCGGCCTTCTTGGGGAGACTGTAGCCAGCAGCCATGGAGCTGGCTTCTCAAAGTCTCGACAATGACACCCGTGGGTGGATTATGTGCGTCGTCAGCGGCATAGGTGCGTTTTGTCTGCATACATGCTATCCCAGCCGACACGAAATAAAAAAATAAGATGATAAAAAAATAACCTGGGCCGACTGACGACTCGTCAAACAGCATGCATCTTTGGCGCTTCCATCATTTGCGTGGATTTCATCGTCCGCCTGTTTCCGGGGAAGCACGACTTTCGCATCCAGGAAAGCAACCTTTTCCTGGCAAGCTCGCTTTCCCTCAGCTTCGGCGTAATGGTGAGAACGCGCGCGCGAGTCCATTATTTTTCCCAAGATTTTTTTATGACGCATAGCACGGACCGTCTAACACGGAGGGGTTTTTTTTACCGTCAAAATGCAGATGTTCTCCGCGCTATACAGCATGCTCCCCGAAAGCAAAGGCTACCTCGAAAAGGACGGCTGGCGCGATCAGCCCGCTGGTCTACTCATCATGGGATGCTTCGTCGGCGGATTCTTCGGCATCCAGGCCGTATCGCGGCTGCTGCATCGACTCATGCCCTCCCACGTCGTCGACTGCGATCATACACATGATGATGCGCCGCCCCCGCCAGCCAGCGACTCGGGTAGCCATGACCGCAGGCAATCACGCGTCAGCAGAGCCCGCAGGCGTCCGCGTGTCGGCGACGAGAACGGCGTCGCAGTTGCCGCCATGGAGTCGACTCCCTTGCTGACGACGACGATAGAGGCAGATGCCGTTGGCGCTCGCAAGCCACAGGCGCGGCATACTTCTTCCGCATGGGGCGCTGAGATGCTGCAGCGGCCTGGCAGCCCACGACCGGCTCCTCGTCAGCGCAACGTGACCGATGCCGATGCCATTAGGCGGCGGCGATCCATGTTCGACGTGCAGAGGCGACTCATTTCCTTTGTCAAAGATACAAAGTGCAATTGCGACGAGGAGGGCTCGTGCTACGGCTACACCGATCCATGCGGACAGGAGTGTTTCAAGCATTTGTCGACGCGATCGTCGCAGAGGCGCTCGCAGAGCGATCCCCGCCACCCGCCCATGATTCGAACCACCACAGGCCCTTTGTACCCGCGGGCCGGGTCCATCTTCCACGGCGCCGGCCACGACGACGCATCCGAGACTGACCAGCCCGTCAGCCCTTGCTACCGCACCAGCAGAGCCGCCTCGCGCGAGTCTCAGCTCTTCCCGGCCGACGAGGCACCCGGCATGGACGAGCCTGACAATGACTCGGCCAGCGTCTCGGCGCACAGCCACACGGACGACGTGGAAGGCCAGCAGCACCACCATCACGTCCCGGCAAACGCCTTCCTCTCCATTGGCCTCCAGACGTCCATCGCGATTGCCCTTCACAAATTCCCCGAGGGCTTCATCACCTACGCCACCAACCATGCCAATCCCGCGCTCGGCTTCAACGTCTTCATGGCTCTCTTCGTGCACAACATCTCCGAGGGCTTCGCCATGTGCCTGCCCCTGTACATGGCTCTCGGGTCCCGCTGGCGCGCAATCACCTGGTCCGCCGTCCTGGGAGGCCTGTCGCAGCCCGTGGGCGCCGGCCTGGCGGCCTTGTGGTTCAAGCTCGCGCAGAGGTCCAACATATCGCCCAACGCGGTCGTGTACGCCTGCCTCTTTGCCATTACGTCTGGCATCATGGTCAGCGTCGGGCTGCAGCTGTTTGTCGAGGGCTTGAGCCTGAATCACGACCGGAACATGAGTATATTTTTTGCCTTTCTGGGAATGACTGTCCTGGGCCTGAGCAATGCCTTGTTTGCTGCACACGACGCACACTGAGGGCAAGAAAGAGAAGGTGCCGGCCGCGTTCGTTTCTTTGTTCGAGTTGTCTGTCTGTCTGTCTTTCTTTCTTGCCTTGTTTTATTTTTATACATCTGCGCGGGTTGTTCACACTACTGTTTTTTTTTTGGGAGGGGGGGAAAACGGCACTGCTTCCTTTTGTCTGAATCGGTCCGACGGAAATGGGGCGTTATCCTTGGGTCATGCATAGTGTGGTGTATACTGGTCACTCAATGGGTGGCGTGGTAGGGATGGAGTTTCCCCATGAACACAAATTCATAGGTTGCGTAGCAAGAGGAGTGGATGGTTGGTTTCAGTCCCATCCACGCATGTTGCCGGCAATATATATATATATATATATATATATATATATGTATGTATTGCTATAGATTGAAATTGTGCGTTCCATTTGGTGGCTTTTGATTTCGTCGTTTCTTTCCATTCCTCGTACTATGTGCTACATGGACAGGTATGTCCATACACACCACATACCCCTGACACCCTGACACCCTGAAACGTTCATCTAAGCAGCTCCATGCCCTACCCGTGTGAGCATCGTCTAATCCAACAACTACCTAGGTACCTGGTACCAGGTAGGTAAGTACTAGGTATCTAGCCCGAGGCATGGCATCGTCATCCTGGCCCAGATAAAAAACCTTCTCCCCCTCCTCCTCCTCCAACAAAAAAAAAAAAATAAAAAAATAAACCCTCCTCTCGCCCCACAAATAATAGCGCCCCTTTTCCTGTATACCATGTATATTTTTTGCCCCTTTTGCCGCTGGTGTCTTTCTAACAAGTCCTTCTCTTGTCTAGACTCTTCGGTTTCTTGAGTTCCAATGAAAAAAAAAAAAAAACTAGGCGTTCTTTCTTAGGTTGATTACGGCGCCGCCAGGGTAGGGTCAACATGTAGATTGAAATCCATGTCGTGTTGCGGTGCCTCGGCCGTGGGGAAGAACCAGAAATTGGCCTCGTCGTGGAACCACTCTTCGTTGGGGACGCCATGGTCGTCCGCCGGCGATGGAAACATGATGTCATGGTCCATGGGCCCCGGCCAGGGGATGTGGGTGAAGTCCTGGTCGAAGAGGGGTTTCTGCTCGGCAGAGGGATCCGGGTCGTCTGCAAACGCAGCCGGGCTGCTGCTGGGGTTGAGTGTGGTGTTCTCGGCTGGCAGCGGCTGGGGCTCCGGGTCGTGGCCCTTTGCGAGGTGGACCTGCAGGTCGTGGTAGCGTGTGAAGGCTTGGCTGCACTCTGTGCAGAAGACGGTCTGCTTGACCTGGTTCGTGACGCCGGTGAGTTCGTCGATGAGGGAGACTGGGTCGTTGGAGGAGGCGGGGTCGGTCCTGGACAGCTTGTGACGCTCGTGGCCGAGATGGTGGAAGCGGACGTGGTCTTCCAAGCGGGCCTTGGTGCTGAACTTGTGGCCGCATCCTCGGTCGTCGGTCCAGGCCGTTTCGAAGTCAGGTCCCGTGAGGGCAACCTGCCCGCAGACGAAGCGGAACCCCTCGTGGGCGGTGCGAACATGAACTTTGAGGTTGGAGTTTTTGGTGAACTTCTTGTCGCAGCCCGGGTGGGTGCAGGCGTGGATCTTGCGGTCTTTGACCGTCTTGCCGGAATGATGCATGTCGACGTGCTGGTCGAGTTCCCACCGTGACGTGGACTTGAAGTCGCAGAAAAGGCAGTTTTGATGCTCCATCTTCAGATGGCCCTGGAGGAGCAGCTCCGTCGTGAAGCCCACGCGCAGCTGCGACCCATCCGGTGCCCGCTGCAGCGCACACTCTCCGCACCAGAACTTGAGCGCCCCGTGCACCTTGTCGTGGTGCCGCTTGAGGGCCGGCCGGGAGTGAAACGACTCGGCGCAGTGCTGCTCGGTGCAGGCGTATGCCTGGACGTGCAGGTGTTCCTTGCGGACGTGCTTCGTGAGCGTCTCTCTCTTCCGGAAGCTCTGGCCGCAGTCGCCGCAGCGGAAGCGGTCCGCGCCCTCGTGTACGGCCTGGTGGCGCTTGAGCCGGGTGCCCGTGACGAAGCTCTTGCCGCAGCCGGGGACTTGGCAGACGTAGTTGCGCTCGTTGGTGTGCGCGGCCTTGATGTGCTGCTTCAGGTGCTTGTCTTCGATGTAGTCCTTGCCGCAGCCTTCGTATGGACATTTGAACGGCCGCGAGTTGGTGTGCGAGTTGAGGTGGTCCCGCAATCGGGCCGGGCGGTTGAAGCTCTTGGGACAGCCGGGCCATGTGCAGGCCAACGTCTTCAAATCGGACGGGAATTTGGCGCGAGGTGTGGTGGCCGCGGTGGCGGGGGAGCGGGCGTCTGCCGTCGAGCTCGGTGTCCGTGCCGTGAAAATATCGTCGAAGCCGTCGTCATCGTCGTCGTCGTCGTCGTTGGCGTCGTCGGCGTCTTGATGTATGTTGATGGGTCAGTGATGGTCTATGTCTCTATGTCGTCTCTACGTCGTTGTGGCTGTCTGGACTGGGCGGGTGGCGGTTGTGATTGAGCAGACTTACATTGGGAAAGTGCAACACCATTATCAGTACAAAGCTTCTTGGCCGGCGAGGCCTCGAAGGCGTCCTCAGCGGCAGCTCTCTTGCTCATGGCTTCTTGCAACTCTGTCCAGGGCAAGGGCAGTGCTTTTTCACATGGGGAAAAGATGTGTTCGTTCTGCTGTCGAAATAGAGGCGGCAGAATGAGGTCCCAGACCAGGGCGGTGAAGATGAATTTTTCGGCTGCCGACGACCACCAGCCACGTCGTGCTCTGGGCCGTGGGTCGTGGCACAGCACGAGATCGGGGAAGCCACGGGAAAACCTGGCGCCAACAGGGAAGCTCTCGTTTCTCATTCGAAAGGCTGCAATTTTCACAAGGCTGCCTGCCGTCACATCATCACCGCCACAAACCTAGCAGCAGATTTTCTGGACCTCGCCTCTTCTGCGCACCCACAACGATCCTCTTGCCGTCGTTTCTTTCTTTCTTTTTTTATTTTTCTTGTTTTAAAAAAAGGAAAAAAAAAAAAAACCATGTCTGACTTTGGCGACGACGACGTTGGCGTGGGCGGGTGAGTTGGTTCCGACGCCATTTCTTCCCGACACCACTCTCCCGACACGGGCGACCCAAGAATTCGCAGGGGGAGCTAACTGAGCACGCGATTAGCGACGAGCCCATGCTCGAGGAGGAGGACGTGACGGAATACTACGAGCCCGAAGTCGACGAGGACGGCGAGCGCGCCGACAATGGCGACGAGGCGGACAACGTGGTTGTGTCGGGCGATCCCTCGGCGGCTGCGAACGCGGTCAAGGGTGGTGAAAAGTCGATCAAGGACAAGAAGATACCCGAAAGCGAACGCTCAACCACGCCATACATGACCAAATATGAACGAGCGCGTATTCTAGGCACACGAGCCCTGCAGATCAGGTACGAAGACGCCTGCCCCGAGACAAGGGATTTTTTTCCCTACTTGTTCCAAAACAGGAAAAAGAGAAGAGAAGAGAAGGGGGGAAAAAATGCTGACATGGTGGGAATAGCATGAATGCGCCCGTGCTAGTCGATCTCGAGGGCGAGACTGATCCGCTCCAAATCGCCATCAAGGAACTTCGAGAGAAGAAGATTCCGTTGATTGTGCGGCGTTATCTTCCAGACGGCTAGTAAGTGTTTTCTTGCTTTGGTGCATGTGTTTGCGCGTGCATCGATTTACTTGTGCATGCAATTTGCGCGTGTATGTGGATAGAGCATCGGATCTGACATGTCACAGCTACGAGGACTGGACCTGCGAGGAGCTTCTGCAATGATGGGGACGCGGGGGGACATTCTCCCAGCTTCACTGCTGGCTCCGTGCCAAGGCCGTCTTGTACAAACCAGAGTGTCGGGGCCTTGCCATTACAGGAACGCGGCGATAGAATCCTACAGCCATCCGCGAGGGAATGGCTGCCAGCTGCGCGGTGTTTTCTTTTACCTTTTCCCTCTAAAAAGCTCTCTGATTGTCCTTTTATGATATCATGATTGTAGCGTTTTTTTTTTTTTTTTTTTTTTTTTTTAAATAAAAAAAAGAGGGGTCAAAAAGGAACTGCTAGCCATGGGTAAGATAGATGGTAGTGGTTTTCTTTTTGGATTACAAGGTGCGCTCGGAACCTTTCCTTGCCATTTAAAGCCGTTGGGCCAAATCCTTTGGCGTCGATACTTGTGTGCGGGAATAAGGAAGGGTGGGCGGTCAGGTGGAACAAGGCTTCTCCCAGGGCCAACATGAACGGACGCGGCAGCTAGAATAGCCTACGATGTGCAGTGCGCGCGAGGCCATCGGACCACGACCTGTGCAATACTGAAAAGGGAAAGGAAGAAGAAGAAAAAGAATCAGGAGAGATTCCTCGTCAAGTTGAACGCCTCGTCATGTTCAAGTGCTCTGAAAAAGGGGCATGACGTGTAAGTAATATGCATGTCATGCCACGCCCAGACCAGACCAAGCTTTCATGATTTCATCCAACGGCCCGTCATCCCCATCATCCGCAAACTCCCCAACGACCACGGCGATGCGGCTGTGTGCACGGGACCGCGTAGGTACACGCGACTCGGCAGTTGGACGAGTTGGACGACGTCGCTCGCCACAAAGCAGCAGACTCGGGGGCTGTCACGTCTGTACCACCGTCTCCGCGAGGAGGGTGCGGGAAAAAGGGGGCATGCGAGATGGGGATTATAAGACGAGCGCAGCCGGGCTGTCCTTGGGCCCCCCCGCCTGCCGCCGCTTTTTATCATCGTTGTGAAATCTTAATGGCGCAACCCACATGCGCCCGTCGCAGCCATATGTGAAATCCAGACCCCGGGTGTTGCAGGACAGCAAGAACTACAACAACAACAACAACAACATCATCATCATCATCATCACCGCGCCCCAACATGAAGCCCTCCCACATGGCCGCCCTCGTCTCCACGGCGGCAACGGCATCCGCTTCCCCCCCCGAGAAGCGCCAGGTCGGCGGCGTAGGTTTTTTTCCTCTCGCCATTTCCTTCTGCCACTGCCGGTCCGAGAAGCGACCAAAGAAGAAAAAAAAAAAAAACTAACCTCACATCACATCACCACCACGCAGGTCCTCCTCTGCACGGGCGTCAACGCAACCGGCACATGCAAGCACCAGGTCTACCCCCTCAACCAGTGCCAGCAGCTCCCGCGCCCGTGGTACCAGAACACGAGCACCTTTGCCGTCGACGGCGAGGCCTTTGAGTGCAGCCCCCGGCTCGTCGACTGCGGCGCCGTGTGCACGAGCCCGACGGGGTGCACCTTTGGGGCCGTCGACTTCAACTACCGGCACAAGTGGGATCTGGGCGCCATCGGCTGGGACAGGTACATCAGGAGCTTTGACTGCCGAATGAAGAGGGCGAGTTGAGCGCGTTTTTCTTTCTTTCTTTCCTTCTTTCTTCTTCTTTGAATCATGTACATGGACAAAATGCACGAGGTTGGGTTTCATGGAGGAAAGGTAGGTAGGTAAGCAAGACGGAGAGGCGGCGCGAGTTTGCGGGACGGGAGGCCGGCTTTGCGTCGTGGTCTTGTTGGCTGGGGTCTCAAGTCTGGATGGCATCAAGGCGCAGTAGCGATATGTGCAATACACCGACCTACATGACCTCGTATGCAGTGGTGGCATCACTGGTGTGACGACCACGGTGGCATGGGTGGGGACCCCGCCAACTTCCAAGACAGACAGACCCCTCGGCCGCCCAACTCCACCACCACCACAGCACAAAGAAAAGAAAAGAAGCAAAAACCATGGCCTCCCCCTTCACCACCACCGCGACCACAGCCTCCTTCGGCGGCACCTTCCACAAGCTCACCCACGCCTCCTCCACGACCACCACGCCCATGCACCTCACCCTCTTCCTCCCCGCCGCCGCCACGCCCGCCGCCCCGGCCCCCCTCCTCGTCTACCTCTCCGGCCTGACCTGCACGCCCGACAACTGCCCCGAGAAGGGCTTCCTCCACGCGCCCGCCTCGGCGCTCGGCCTCGCCGTCCTCTACCCGGACACGTCCCCGCGCGGCGGCGACCACCTCCC
>SRQA01001108.1:0-12733 GCA_018360365.1 Claviceps citrina
TTGCCTTCGTTCTTGTGTGTGGGCACTCGGCCACCTGCAGGCCTGAATGGCGCGAGAATGTGTCAGGGCGGGGGGGGGGGACACTCGTGAGTCGTGCTGTGCTACCTTTGTCTGATTCGACCGGGATCGAGGGTGTTGCCGTCATAGTGGACGCCGCCATTTGAGATTCAGGATTCGGGCTTTATCCGCGAGGAGTAGTCGGAGCGTCGTCACTGATCAGGGGGTGGCGGCAGGGATCAAAAAAACATGCCGCCGGCTGCACGACTTGAAAGTTGAGAGACTGGGATCAGTGGGATGGGAGACTGGGAGACTGGGGACTGGAGTCGAGACGTCCAATCAGAGTGGCGCGGCTAGAGAAGCGGGGCCACCAGCGGGCCGAAGAACCCAGCATCATTAGCATCACATCACACACGTACGTCATCATGATGGCAGCCCGGCAGGTCGGCCGGCGAGATCCGAGGCAAAACATCATCATCATCATCAGATATCATCATCCAACTATAGAAACAATAACGGCATGATCCGCAATACAAAGATAAGGTCCAAAGCAACCCCTCCACTCCACTCCAGTCCCTCTTCACACTCCGCGGAACATTCGCACCACGAGGAACCACATGGCTCCCAGGAACTTGAACGCACTCAGACCGGCCACGCTCCATAAAACAATCGCCATGTAAATGTTGGATCGCTCCGCCGCCTGCTTGACCGGGTTGTCGCCCCCCGGCGTGATCCTCTCCAGGCCGCCAGTGCTGAGAACGACGGCCGCCAGTGCGAAATTGGTAATCATCCAAATCAGCACCACGCCCGTCCGCACACCACGGTAGTAGTCCATCTGCTTCTCCTGGAGCTGCGCAGCCGTCGGCGGCTTCTTGACCTCCCTGAACTTGGTACTGAACAGGGCGACGTCTCGCTGATACTGCGCATCCAAGTCACCGCTGTCCGGCATTTCCGTCTCTGCCGCACCCTTTTCCGTATTGACAGACGGTAGCTTCTCCGCCTTGTCGTCGCCCTTTGTGCCCCACGAGACGTCGTGTGTGTTGCAGAATGCATACACGTTGAGCACGTTGATGTACGTGGGCGTGAGCAACAGGTACTGGATAAAGGACGTGATCATGTGCCAGGGATCAAGCATGATGAGGGACGCGATGAGCCAGATTCCATATGTTGACATGACGGAAATGATGAGCGTGTAGAAGACTGGGTTTTTGAAGAGCCCGCCCACACTCAAGTTGGCGCCGCTGTTGACGTCGTGCATGACCGACTTGACCGCAATAAAGATGGCTGCAAACATTAAATATCTGCGCAACAAAACGTCTCGTTAGCTTACGTTTGAAATAGTCTGGGATACCGTTTTCTTCTCTTTCCGAGAAAAAAAAAAAAAAAAAAAAAAAGGAGGGGGTGGGCAAAGGAACAGAGAAAAAACCCACATCATGATACAGGCCCAAAACCAGACCATGGCAGAAAACAGCTTTCCAGAACCAGCCGGACGGTTGCCCATGGCCAGGACAAAGCAGCTCACCAAGAAAACGCCATAAAGCCAGGTGAAGACCACACCAAGGATCGATCCAGTCTTGCCCAACAGGTCCTCGGAGCCGAGACTGGTGGTGAGGATCTTGAAGACCAGGAAGAAGTTGCCAATGGCAAACCACGCAAAGATCATGTTGATCGTGCTAAAGGCAGATTCCACAAAAAAACCCAGTTTCCGGAGCATGGAGTGGTCGGATCGGAAGAAGTCGTGGAAGTGGGCCGTGGCATAGATGGCGGCGAAGAAGGAGCCGTTGAGCCAACGCCGACGCTGCAGCACCAGCTCCGTCACCGTATCTGGCACGTCGGTCTCGCCCGTGGCCGACTTGACGTACTGGAGGATCCAGTGGCAGTTGCGCTTGGTGACAATCTCGAAACAGAGGATTCGATCCTCGGCCAAGTACATGTTGGACTCGAAAAGACCGGCGCTGCTTCCGCCGTGAAGAGTCTCGCCCAAGAAGTATTTTTCGAGCGGGCCTTTCCCATTGGCATCGTTCTGCAGGGCAACGTATCTGTAGGCCGAAAAGGCACCCGGCAACACGGAAATGAAGCCAAAGGCGGACTCGAGGGGCTTGTCCAGGATGTTGCTCATCTTGTACTCAAAGTTCTGAGTCGCCACCAGCGGGTTGATCAGGTTTTTACCACCGGTGCCCAGCATGGCTTTGATTTCGCCGCAGGCACCACCGCACATGGGTTCCAGATCAAACGCCTTCCACAGATGATAGATGGAGTTGTTGCCGGGACGCGTGCCGGCGTCAATAAGGACGCAGATGTTCGGGTTCAGGACGGGCCCAAATGCCTCGAAGAACCACCGGTGCGAGTTGATCTTCTTCTGGTTCTTCTCCTTGAGGCAAAACAGCATCTGCACGGGTTGCCGTCGGTGGACAAGGGAGACGACGCCATTCTTGAGCTGCAAATGTGTCTGTGTTGTGTACTCGTAGATGTGTGCAGTGACGTCCTTGCCGTTGACTTGCTGTTTCGCAACACCCTCCTGGTAGACTCCCATCCCTGATAAGAGCGCCTTGGTCCGTGGGTTGATTTTGGCGCGTCCGTCGCTTACGACGCATACGGTGATGTTCTTCCAAGCGTCCTTGCCCCACGTTTTACTGTTGGGTCGGTTGCACATGTACTCAATGTTTTTGAAAATCCCAATCATGGTTCTTGCGAACAAGACATCGTCTTCGTTGTACATGGTGACTACAATAAAGAGCTCCGTCGGACGGGGATTGATAAAGAGCGTCTGGCGTAATTTGTAGTTCTCCCTCTGAAAGTCGGATGGGTCGCACGTCGCGGCGGTATATCGCATATGGGTGAATTCATCACGTTCGCCGTGTGGAAGCTGCTTTAACAAGACGGGTGGAACCGGGCAATCGAGAATAAGATTTCCATGATAGAGCTCGACTTGTCTGACTGTTTTCCATCGTCTGATTCCTTCCCCGACTGTTTGTTGTTGTTGCTGTTGCTGGTCTTGATGCTGGTCTTGATGCTGGTCTTGATGTTGTCCGTCGAGGTCTTGCTGATGAAGATCGAGCATGGGCCGTCCATCATCAAGATCGTACGCATGAGGGTCTTGAGCGTGCTGCTCGTAATAATTTTGCTCGTACGTTTGGTGGTACTCGTCTTGGAGAGTAGCGGGATAGATGTGTGCATCGCCATCGTACGATGATTGCTCGGGATGGCCTCCTCCATAACCATACGACGGGGGTATGTCGGCTTCGAAGTGCTACGTCTTGTCAGTGTTGTGATGGGGAGAGGAGGGTAGAAAAGTCATCTACTCCGTACCGGCGCATGAGTGTTGACCTGGTCGCTCAGAGTGTGGTATCGTTGCGGTCCTGGAGCGAGAATCTCCTGGCTCGGCCCACAAGAAATCTGGCCATATTGCTGCATGGGATGCTGCTCTATTGGCGAAGGGCTCCTGACTGGATACCGAGGATGCCCATACGCAAGCCGCATGTTTGGTTCCTCTGTCATTGTGGTCTCGCGTTAGAAAGCAGTTTGGCCAAAGGGTCAGAGACTGGACGAAACAGCAACCGTGGACTGTGATGGGAAAGGAGCGTGTGCGGTGCCGAGTTACGATGTATGCATTTGCTTGCCAACCAGGACTGGAACACTTACCCTCTGATAATCGTCGGTACGACATTGTGGGCTAGGCAATTCCACAGCCAGACAGGGAAGATATGACGCGGTTTTGGACTTCGATTGTGAGAGATGGTGCTGCCACGGCATGCAGGCAATCGAACAGAACGATAGCAGAAGCACAAAGACGGCACAAACGGGCAGATGATGGATCGCGGGTTAAGGCAGAAGCGAAGTCGATGGGTGGCTGGTGCTGACGTTTCAAGTCGAAGCCGATTCCTTACGTCAACGCCGAGTCCGTTTGCGGCCTCCTCGATCAGCAAGTGAGCATGGACCAAGGACGGGTTCAAAGGTTCAAAGAAGTGTTCGTAAAGCCTATTGGCGCATAAGAAGGATGGTATGCAAATTAATGGTAGGTTGCCGGCCAAGGGATCACGGGACAAAGAGCAGCGAGGGAGCAAGCAGACGACGAGAGGAGGGCGGCCGTTTCAAGGTGGTGCCAAAGGTGGTGCCAAGCTGGTGCCAAGCTGGTGCCAAGCTGGTGCCAAGCTGGTGCCAAGCTGGCGCACTGGCGTCTGGAGCGTGCCAAGTTGCCACGCCAGGCTTGTGCGTGCAGGCCACAAAGCATAAAGTTGCAAGCTGCGCGCCTTGCAAAGTTGTCATTGACACCCACTGCAGTCTGCCAGCCGGCCTGGGCCAGCCGCGGCCCACAAGGGACGGAATCCGCCGAGAGGGGGCCCACGAATTCCCACCAACTCTAACGCGATTGCCAGATCTCCGCGTGCCCAATTGGCAGAATCCCCAGTCCCGTTTCCTTCGGCGAATATTTGAAAAAAAAAGGGACGTGGGGTGATTTCTTCCGGCCGTCACTGGTCACTGGTCACTGGTCGACAAATTCTACCAATCTCGCAATCTCGGAAGACCAACAACAACAAGCTCATGGGTCCCGTCCTTGTTTGAGTCTTTTGTTCTTCTCATCCAAGAAATCGCCCTGCATCTGCAGCGCCGTGTCTGTGCCACGGTCGGTGGTGTCTGTTGGTGCCAAAAATAAAAATACATCGGAGACGGGTGGTTGCCCCACCAACCAACCATGGCAATACCGACTTGTGCACAGCCACCTGTCACGAGACGAGGCTTTCTCGTTGCTGATGCGATGCAGCCCAGAGTCTCCTCATGACCATGTGCAGAACAACAAGTCTGCTGTCGTGACGCTAGGGGAAGCCACACGTTGGGATGAAAAAAAAAAAACGTCAAAATTTCACAACCTCACGGACAAAAACATGTAGGACGTAGCTAGTAGTTACTATCTCTCTCTCTGTCTCTCACATCGAAGCCCGAGCTACACGGTCCTCCCAGTAACTACATCGTAACGAGCCCCCCCCCCCCCCCGTGCCTTGCCTTACATCCCAGCACCCGCCCTCCCAAAGCATCAAATCCCTACACCGTCCACCAACCGAAACACATCATTCTCACATCCAAAAAGGCAGCAACGCCACTTCAACCCCTCGGCACGCAACAGATACCCAACAATAAAGAGGGGAAAGGGGGCGGGGGAAAGGGGGTCCACGGTGAAGTCTCTCTCAACGGTAGCAGTTCCCGTTGTAGCAGAACCGAGCACTCTCCAGGCAGCAAGACTTCGCGCAGCACTTGCTCGTGCGGCAGCAGAACCCGCCGATGGGGCAGTATCGCGGGAACGACGGAGGGCAGAGAGCCGCCGCGCTGGCGCCGCCCCCGCCCGAGGGACGCTTGACGCCGTCCTCGTTGGCGAGCTGGAGGCTGGGCAGTTCGGCGGCGGCGGCCATGCCGAGGAGGAGGAAGCTGAGCTCGAACTTCATCTTGGCGGGCGGAAGAAGCTGCGTTTCTCCTTTATCCTCTGGTTCTGTTCTGGGGTGAATCTGGGTCAGAGAGCTCGTGGGGGAGGGGGGATGGGGGAGAGGGTGTGCAAGTCCTGGGACTTACTTGCGTGTGTGTGTGTGCGTGTGTGCGTGTCTTCTTTCTCTTTTGGTGATGGGAGTGTTTTTTGTTTGCTGCAAGAAAGAGGAGGAAAAAAGGGACGTCGTTCGATGGATGGTCTCGCTCCCCTTTATACTTGAAAGTGAGCCTTTTTGAAAAGGCGGGAATATCTCTCACTCCCTCACATCCCTCTTCCTTTTCGTCCATGCCCCCCCTTCCACCCCCTACCACCTTTCTCGTGTACAGCGTTTCCATCTTCTCCAGCTCATACTGCCCCCATCCTGTCCACAAGATAGCATCCCCTCGGCTGAACAACATCCCGTGAGCGTCCCATTCGCATAGCAAAGCTTCCCCGCCCTCCCGGGCCAGTGGCTTACTCCATTTCCCTGCCACGAGTCTATATTTCCTTGGCGCAGTGAGAAGACAGCAGGGGGGGGGGCGGGCGAGAGCGGCTGTTTCGAGAGAAACAAAGTTGAAATCTAGAAGAAGTCAATATAAAGAAAGATTATAAAAATTGAAATATGGGCGAGCCTGACCGGTTTCGTCCACCACGAGTCGGACTAACTCCTGCACGGCTTACTTTGCTTTGGTCCCGAGCAAAAAAGAGGCTGAACTGTTTGTGAGAGGATTTTTTTTTTTTTTTTTTCTAAAAAAAAAAAAAAAGAAGAGAAGATGACGCGCAATGCTGGGTCAGACGAGAGAGCGTGGCAGAATGAATGGCCTAAACACAACGGCCGCGTTTCTTTTTCTTCTTTGGCGTGGCAATGCTGTGTGACAAGGCAGCATCGGGAATTATTGGCGTGTGCGCCATGTTCCCCCGACGGTCCGTCGTGAACTGGAAAAGAGCTTGTTCGTCCTTGGAGTTGTGTCGCCCCCCTTGTTCGGGCTTTTATGTAGGACGGCATGGCATAATGCTGACCTCTGTGTAAGTCTGTTTCGTGTATACACACCAGACAGGGAATATTTTCAGGCAAAAGCGTACGGCGTCCCATGATGCGGGCTGGGAGGACCAAACGCCGTTACACAACGCAGAAACAAACCATCGCCCGGAACGTACGGATAATCATATTCCAATATATTGTGGCGTGGCGGCGACTTTCTGGTGCAGTGAATCGCATCGCACGTCGCCGACGGAGCATGAGACTTTGCCGTGCAGGAAGGGAAGAACAGGAAAAAGAAGGGAAGCGGAAAAAAACATGGTTTGCGATATATCAGCTTTACCTTCCAAAATAGCCACGGGGGGCTGCTCACTCCATGCATACATATGACAGAATCGTCCCGACGGACGGTCGCTGCCCTCCCCGAGAGGGCAGTCCTTCCGACAAGCCCCTTCCCACCTCCCAAAACCTGTGAAACGACTTCCCCAGGAAAACAGGCCTGCCCGGCTCTCGTCGACGTGGTGGCATCACTGGGATGTAAGTAAAGATGAGGTAACACTTTCAGCCCTGCCGCAATGCGTGACCTTGCCGACGCCGCTGCGGGGCCGGGCATGCATACATGTACCGCCCATGTAACTTTCTTCTTTTGATGCAGCGAATTGGGCATGTAGCCGGCATCGAAACAGCAATGGAACATGAAAGCTGCTGTTCCAGGCGTAGCAGACTTTCTACCCGTCACACGAGCAAATCGTTTGCGCGAGTTGCACAACCTGAGCATTAGCCGGCCACCCCAATCTGTATTAATCAATACCTTGTCATGGGGAACTTCTCTACTCGAACGAAGCCACTGCAAATGAGGCTCTTGGGGTCGGGCCTTCTCCCGCCCATTGGACAGATGACGTGACGAGATGGTCTGCTTCTTCGCTTGACTACATCATGGAGGGGGAGAGTTCGTCAGCGCTTGGTGGCTGATGGCCGTTCGACCATCAAGTTTCTGGCCCTATTCCGCAGCCGCATGAAGCCAAGATTGGTTCTAGCTAGCCCATCTGTTTGGCAAAATTCACCACATCGATGGACCATCTAGCACTGCCTCGACAGAAACTGTGTAGTTCTTCTTCATGAGCAGGATATCCCTCGTCAGTCTGATGTCTCATGGCGACCGCCCTAAAACTGCCTTTTCTGCAATACCCCATCGTTATGATACTTGGAATTGCGACACTTGTGTTGATCGATCGAAATCCGGACCCGCAGCTTCCCATCTCCTTTTTTCCTGGTAGCACGACGAAGACATCGACCAGAAACTCGTTGGCTAGATATCCCTTTCAAAGCGCTGACATGAGCCAAAGTTCCGCATCTTGGCGTAGCCAACTGATTGGAGAAGCCGACACACCTCGGATGATGGTAAGCTATCTGACATGACCGTCGGTTGAAACCAGTACAATATGTCTTGGGAATTGGGGGCTGGGACCGGTTTGCCCGGCCAAGCTAAAGGCTGTCAAGGGCTGCATGTTTCTTGCTCAAAACCAGAATCAGCACCCGACGAGACCAGAACCAAGAGACGCTCGGCCTCGCTCGTGCTTCCCTGTACAGAGCTTCCCACCGTATCAACACACGATCCAAGCCAAATATTACTCGTCAATCCCAAGACTCAGCAGATTTGGGACCGCAATGCTTGCTCCTCCTTGACAAAGGAGCTAACTCTCAACGGCTGTGACATACACAGACTCGCCGCATGTGTTCAAAGAGTGGCGAATCCGCATAAACATGGTGATTCAGCTCAGAAAGAACAAGTCGACAAGCTTCCTATGCCGGAAATGTGGCGTACCGAGCATAGAAATGGTTTTTCCACGCAGTCACCGACAAAGAGCCAAGGTGAGGGGCATCACGCGACAATTCCAAAATGATGCAAGTGAGATTAGAAAAAGAATCCACCGGCACCATCTGAGCCTCAGGCGAACAAAAAAAAAAAAAAACAACGCCGCGTTTTCAGGCTCAAGTTCGGCGTTGGGTGGTTCAGCCTTTCAAGTTCCAGGTCAGGGCCGGCCGAAAACCCCGTCCAAGCAGTCGGGCCCTGGTCTGCCCCACGGACCACGACGATGGCGTCGAAAATTTGCATCTGACTCGGCCCACGTGGACTCCTGAACAAGCGCTTTGTTTTGTTGGGCGCTCGATAGAGCTCAGACCGCATAACTCTTTTTTCAAGCATGGCGTTGCAGTGATATTTCGGTGCATATTAGATTTCTTTGCCCTGTTTCTTGAATTTGTTCGGACCGCAGCACCGTCGTCGGCTTGCGCTGCAATGGGCATCAGACGGCAGAGTCCGCAGCCACCATCTTTAAGCTTACCACCTTTGCGCGACTTTCCTACGTTGACCGCGGTGCAGATTGGCGACGCACTTGGCAACATACACGGCGTGTTTTGCCGCTTGCCGACTTCCCTGGACTTCGAGGCCAGCAACAAGAATCACTTGCTGGCGGCAGATTCTGGTTATGCATCCGAGGCAGAGGGCGACGAGGAGTCCGAGACAGAATGCCTCCGACGTGATGAGTTCGAGCGCAGCTTTGCCATCCGTTGGTTGACTGGATTGGTCGGTCGTGCGTCTGAGCTGTCACTGGAGGAGAGCATCTCGGAACGCTTCGTAGATGAAGCTTGCTCCATCTTGTCACATCTGATCAACGAATCAACGGAAGAGCCTGCTGGCGACGAGGGACTCGGCATGACCCGCGGCTTCAGCTTTCCACTCAAGGATGATCAGGACTCCAAAGTCAAAGTTGAGCTGTATGACACGCCCATGCAAACTGGCGACGACCATACCGACGTTGGGTTGCAAACGTGGGGTGCGTCCATAGCTCTTTCGGAAAAGATAGCCCAGAATCCAGAACTGTTCAGACTCAGCAACGCTGTGGCACGCTCATCAAGCCGCATTGTTGAGCTCGGGGCGGGAACCGGCCTCGTCAGTCTGTTTCTGTCCAGACTCATGCCCTTCATCTCAGAGTCGCGTCCGGCGATTATTGCGACGGACTACCACCCCGCTGTGCTGGCCAACCTCCGGGCCAACATCGTCTCTCACATGGAGAGGACGCCCGAGGCAGCACCTGTCACAGCCTGTCATCTTGACTGGTCTTGTCCGTCGCGACAAGAGCCCCTAGATGTGCCGGCGGACATGTTGATTGCAGCCGATGTCATTTATGCGCCGGAACACGCTGCCTGGCTGCGGGACTGCGCCAGCTCATTGCTTTGTGATGCGGGTGTGTTCTGGCTCATGGTGTCTGTCCGACCCAATGGAAAGTTTGCCGGCATCAGCGACAGCGTCGAGATGGCCTTTGCAGACGAGGAGAAATGCACCAGGTCGGATGGGAAGAGGCTGAGCATTGCGTCAGTGCAAAGGGTCGAGAAGAGGGGCGAGGTCGGTCGAGCGGATGAAGTCGGCTACAAGATATTCGAAATCGTTTGGCTTTGATGCTGAGTGTTTCACTTGCAAATGCCCTCGACATTGGCACCGGTCGTGTTGTCTGCCATGGATTCGTTAGGCTGATTGATTTCTTTCTTCTTTTCTTACATGGATCCAAAGCGGTCTGATTTCTGGGGAGAGCACAAGGAATAGATGTAGAGACGTAGAGGAAGACCTGCATAGACAAGACATAGACACAGATGGGCCTTAGATGAACATATAGATGTAGATACAGACGTAGAATCGATGCGTATTGGAACGAATAAAACAAACCCGGCGGATCTTGCATTCATTGCCCTGGTGCCAAGCTGTTCCTGGCATGGCCTCTGGTGCACTTACCTTGCCGATTGTCGCACACAATGCTTATCCGAGTCATCCACGGCATGCCTTTTTCTCCTTGTTCGGAAGGTATCCAGCTGTTTTGACGGGGACCAATAGGTTGACGCGAATAGGCCAAGGGCCTTGAAGGATGAAGCGACGAAGGCGGGATGAAAACGAGGTTGTTGGTTGTTCACGAATCGCGCCTCAAAGACCCTGTGGGGTGGAGATTGGAGAGGCACGAGATCAGCTCCCAACGCCTGGCCTCTCAATGCCGTGGCCCGTGGGTGAAGCCATCTTCGCCTCTTTCCCCGGACTTGAGCACCGTTGTCCACTTCTGTGAAATGGCTCCCTCGATATCTGACATCGATCTTTAGAGCTCCGACCGACACTTCGCCCCCGGATTTCCTCATCTGTCATCGGCAGTCGGACACACAGCCACGACGTCACCACCGTGCTGGCCCTTTGCTGAGCTGCGTCAAGAGCTTTGGGGCCATTACGCGTCACACATACAGTCTTGACAACAACACAAAAAAACCCAAAGCATGGCTCGTTTCATTGACCTCGAGGAAGATGGCGGCGACGATGCTGGCCATCCGCCCGAGGATCCGATTCGACAGGCTCTGCAGACGAAGCTACGAGTGCAGGATAAACGCCCACCGGTGCCCTTGCCTCGTCCCTTTGAATCAACCTCCTACCTGACCAATTCCATCGGCATGGCATTTCAGTGTTATCCGTACGTCTGGTTGATATGCATGTTTCTCCTGCTTTGTCGCGCGCCCCTCCTTTGCTTGCTCGTCATGGCGGCACGGCCGCGTCAATGCTGACGAAATGACTGCCCATCGTCTGTAGCATCATTGCATCAATCGTGTCCTCCATCGATCTGAACACGTTGGACGCCCTCGCTCGCTCGTGTCGCGCGGTTCACGATGGCCTTATCCAATACCGCAGCGTCCTCCTGACGCTGACGCTGCATTGTCGCAACGAGCGCATCCCGGCCAAGACCGAAGAGCTACTGCGCTATCGTGCCCGAGCCAGCAACTGGCATTACATGGAGGATGGACGGAGCTACAATGGCAAGTCGGGCAGCTGCGCTCGAGACATGGTTGATGAGTGCCGAAAGTGCGGCGACGTCGTCTGTCGGGTACGTCCTTTTCCGCTTCCTGCGCGTTCGCAAGCCTCGCCGAGTTCTCTGCGACACTCGAGGCTTGTGTCGCTTCCATGCTAACGGCGATTTGGGCAGAACTGTGTCATCAAGCCGCCCGCGCCGGTGGCGCTGCGTGAGAGGCACCGTAGACTCTGCAGGACGTGCATCAAAGCACCTATTGCTGCACTGGCAATTCCGCCGCTCGACCCAGATCTGCCATTCTCTTCCGAGCCCGTGCAGCAGTCTCTTTGTAAATGTGAAACATCGGGCGTTTGGCTGTGTCAGCCCTGCGGCAGAAGCATTCGCGGGGCTGACAACGAATATCAGAGGTTCGTGAAGCATCGCCATGCATTCTTTCTCTCTTGACCTTGGTGACCACAACCGTTGTACTGAGATGAGACAAAAAAAAACACTTCGTAGCATCTGGCGCTGGCGCACGCAATACGGGGAAGTTTTAGGCGGGCTGGGAACCGGAATCGGCGACGGCGACCGAGGCGTCATCTGCGGCCGTGAAGCGGCCTGTCTTGCCGCCAGAGACCGTGAGCACGAAGTAGACTGCGACGCCCAAGACGCGCGGGATAGCGGCACAGCGCCATGGGCGAACGAACAGCCCGTCTGGATGACAACCACGACTCCCTCGCCCCCGACTCTGGCCGCGTCCGCGAGTCCCGCCGGCTCACCGTTCGGCCCAGCCACGCCCCTCGGAGCCCTCATTGAAGAAGAGCGCCACGAGCGGGCTCCCTCTCCCCAGCTCGGCCCGGGCTACGAGCGTCATGAGATTGAGGGAATCGGCGGACGAGTCAAGCGCAAGCTCGTCCGGATGGTGCGCGTGGGTGCCTGCGTGCCGGAATGGGATGACGAGCGCGGCTACGGAAGCTGCGCCCTGGCATCCGAAGTCCAAGGCTGTGCACGAAGCTGGTGCGGCTGGTGTTGCCGAGTGATACCTGGTAAAAAGGACCTGCTCATGGATCAAGGCGCGTCCCTTGGCGGTTGTGGAAACCGCCAGTGCGCCTGGTAAATGTGCATCTCATGTGTGGGTGTCATTGTTGGCGTTTTTTTTTTTTTTTTTTTTTTTTTTTTTTGCTTTCTTGGGAAGGGGAAACTACACCGTCGTTTTCGGAATGAATGAATGAATGGATGAATGGATGGATGGGGAAACAAAGAAAACCTTGCGACTGGGCTGTTGGTCCTACGTCGTTGACTCAAGGAGAAGGGGGGGATGAGATTTTGAGAGCAAAGCCCATCGCAAAAGCCCATTTGCAAACGCGCCAAAATCTGAGTATCAGATCCCAACCAAACCCACTGTAGTGTGAGAAGCCTTCGTATCTGCCTCGGGATAAATGCAACAAAGATTGTAGACATGAGATGCGTGTCGTTTTGCAAGCC
>SRQA01001109.1:0-12720 GCA_018360365.1 Claviceps citrina
CGCGAGCAGGACGTACGCGCCGGGGAGGAGGCCCGAGACGCCCCCCGAGCGGTAGAAGCCATTGGCCTCGGGCGCGGCCGTGATGACGGTGCTGTTGGTCGACGCCGTGCCGATGAGCAGCTTGCTCAGCGACGGCGCCGGGTTGAAGTAGCCGGCCGTGAACGTCCACGACGACCCCTCGTACTGCGGCCGCGCGAGCTGTCCGAGTATGTGCGTCAGCACGGGGAGCTCGGTCGAGCGGTCCGGCCGCATCACCTGCGAGAACTGCCCGAGCGCGTACACTCTCGTGTCGGCGGCCGGACCGCCTTTGCGCGGCCCGTCCTGGCGACGGCCGCCGCCCGGTGCCACAGCAACGAGGCGCCCCAGCGTCGTGCTCGCGCCCTCGATGAACGACTGCGGCGCCTCGACCGGGTTCGGCGCCGCGTTGGATGCCGGCCACGACAGCGTGAACCCCGCAGGATCCGGCGACGGGTGGACCAGAAAACTCAGCGACCCGACCCCATCGTGGATCCTGCAAAAGTGGTCCGTCATGTCCTTGCACGAAAAGAGGTGGTACCGGTCCTGGCGGTTCGTAAAGTAGTCGGATGACAGATTGGCCCTATGAGACACCTCCCCAGAAAATAAAGAACCTCTATTAGCTCCTGGTGGGTGACATGAGACGGGGGCCACTGGCCACTTCGACAAATCCCCCCCTATCAGTTGTTCGCGATTCGGTCGGGGGTTTCCCTGAAGAAAATAGGAAGAAAAAGAAGAAAAAAAAAAGAAAAAAAAGAGGCCTCCATACCCAGACATGATGATCTCGTCATCCACCCCGTACAGCTTCATGTGCTGCAGCCCCCATCCCTCATTGATCCTCCTGGGAACCCACCTCTTCCGCAGGCCCGTCAGGTTCGGCGTGTGATACATGCGGATCTCGACCCTGGCGCCAAACTCGGACACCAGGGGCGCCAGCAGCGACGCGCAGGTCGCCCCGGGGGCCTCGCGCGTCCCGCGGAGGCAGTCGGTCAGGATGCTCAGCCTGAGCTGGGGGTTCCGGCGCAGCGCATCCCGAAGCATGTCGATGAGGTCCTTCTCCGACTTGCCAATGTAGAGCGTCGAGAGGAAGATGCGTCGTTTGGCGGCTCGGATCCGGCCCTGTGGTGGAGGAGCGTCTCTATTCAGCCGTGCGCTCTTCGAAAAGAAGTGAAAGAAAAAAAAAAAAAACAAGGACTGGGACTGGGCACTGGGATCAGGAACCCCGTCTGTTTTCATACCTTGAGAGTCTCGTAAAACTCGGCCGGCGACTGGAGAACAGTCACGTCCTCGCCACGGACGTCAAACCCCGGCGCCATGCCATCCAGCTCGCCCACAATCGGCGCCAGCGCGCCCACGCCGCCCCATCCACTCGCCTGCGTCGTCGTCGTCGTCCCTCCCGTCGTCGAGCCGCCTGCGGTGGTGCCAAACGGCCTGTTGCGGTGGACTCGGTGGCAAGACGAGACCAAGTTGGCCGCGCGCGGTGGTCGACCGGTCACGCATCTGGTGCATGCGCGGGCAAACATGCTTCTTCTTGCGGCCAGACCTGCCGCGCCAAAAAAAAAAAAAAAAACAAAGACCGCGTGGAGGAAAATCGTTGTCCTTCGCCAGGTACTAACCTGCCATCAGGAAGGGGATTGAGCTGTCTGGTGGAGCCATTTTTTCCCTTTCCCTTTCCTACCGAATTGAAACTCCGTGATTGGACACAATTGCCGCGAACCCGAGGATTCGCCGTTCAAGGGCACTCAAAACACCAAAAACATCAACGTCAGTTCACCTTCCCCACGCATTGGGACCAGCTTCCATCGCATCGCATCGCATCACATCAACTCACTCTCCCGCACGCCAAGCCACACCGCCAGCGCGTCCGTCCCTTCTTACAATGTCGACTCTCCCACGCACCATCCGAAACCTGCGCAAGGTCGGCATCAAGGTTCGTCGCGCGCCAGTCTTGGCCTTCGAAATCCGGACAGACCCAAACTAACGCCCCTCCTGTAGGACTACTTCCGTCAACTGCTGGTATGTTGAAGACAAACCGACGCACCCAGGAGGGCACATCACACAGCTCACCTCTTTTTTTTTCTCTGCCTTTCTTTCCGCCGAAAACCAGTATATAGGTACGCAGACCCGCCACCCGTTCCTCCCCATCGCAACAACGCCCGCCAAACTTGATATGACCAACTGACACCACCACCACCACCACCACCAACCACCTTCGCAGGAGACACCAAGTATGGCCGCCTCGTCGGCACCGACCGCGTCGGCAACAAGTACTTCGAGAACATGGAGGAACTGCCCCTTCGAACCCGCTGGGTAGAATACGCCAAGCATGACTACGACGCCGCCCACATCGAGCCCGGCTGGCACGCGTGGATCTCGTACGCGCTCGACAAGCCCCCGACTGAGGACCCCCTCATCGCCGTCGGGATGAGGAAGTTTGAGAAGCCGTATCCTATTCCGAATTATACGCAGTCGAGGGGTGCTTTCAAGACGTATAGCACGTGGGTAACCCCCCCCCCCCAACCACCACCTTCAATCTCCCCCTTTTTTCTTTTGTCCTTTCTTTCTCTCTTTCTTCTGGCCGCATGGTCAAGCACTACTGACTGATGAATGCAATAGAACCAAGTCCAAGATCTCGGCATGGGAACCCGTCGCTGCGCAGAGGACGTGACGGATTCGGAAAGGGGAAACTTTTGTACATAACTCGCCCAAGTAGAATGGACTGCCATCCAAAAGCTTTCTCCTTCTGTGACGTGTGCCATTTATTCCCAATGTGGGTGAGGACTTTCCTTGCCCCCGGGATTTGTGTTAGTATTCCATGACGTTAGGATTACGGAAGAAAAATGGTTCTCGAAGGATGAAATGAGCACGGACGAATTCACCACGGACAAAATAAGGACGGACAAGAGAGATTAGGACGCATAGGATCAGGATGGAAGAACTACGCAGGACAGACAGCCGCACATGTACACACATGTACGCATCCTCAGCACACGCAGCACATATCTCATTTCCCACCCGTCACACGGTACGAAAATATATCCAAGATCCTCAACGGCATCTAACCATCTAGGCTATCTATCCACGGCCCTAGTTTGTGGCACCCCACCCCCGCAGACAGGCACCGTGTAAAAGAAAACCCAACACGGGATACGGGATTTTCTTCCAAATATGGGCCAAAAGCTCCCTAGTCCCTCAGTCTAGCTTCAATGGCCGTCTTGATAGCTACAAAGAAAGACAGGGCGGGTCAGAAACAAAAAGAATAAAGAAAATCAAAAAAAAATCAAAAAAGATGTAGACTTACCTTCGCACGAGTTTCTCGCGTCACCAAACAGCATCTTTGTGTTGGGCATGTAAAACATTGGGTTGGGCACATCAGCTGACCAGTTGTGTCAGTAGACAGTATGGGTGGTAATCAAACCCGCCAAACGCGTGCCTCGGCAGGAAGATCTCTTGCAAGGCCACCCAACTCACCATAGCCACTCGCCATGCCCCTCTTCATAACCACGACCTGCTTGCTCTTCCACGCCTGAAGCACAGGCATCCCCTCAATGGCACTCCCCTTCTCCATGGCCATCGGATTAACCGTGTCATTGGCACCAATCACGACCGTCAGGTCCGTGTCGGGGAAGTCGTCGTTGATCTCGTCCATCTCGAGGACAATGTCGTAGGGGACGCTCGCCTCGGCAAGCAGCACGTTGCACTGACCGGGCATTCGGCCGGCCACGGGGTGGATCGCGAAGCGGACGGTGATGCCCTTTGCGCGCAGATGCGAGACAATGGACGAGATTGCATACTGGGCCTTGGCTACAGCCATGCCGTATCCGACGACGAGGATGACTGATTCCGACGTCAGCATCGCGTCGGCCAGGTCGTCGACGCTTGTCTGCGTGACCTGGCCTTGGGGTTTGTACTCCTGTGCTTGGTTTGAGGTGGTCGACAAGCCACCAAAGAGGACGTTCGTGAGCGACCGGTTCATGGCCACACACATGATGTAGGACAGTATGGAACCAGACACGCCGATAAGAGCCCCAACACTGGTGAGAAGGGGATTGTCTAGCATGAAGCCCTCCGCCACCAGCGCGAATCCACTGTACGCGTTCAGGACCGTGATGACGACAGCTGGGAAGGGGGAAAAGGGGAAAAAACGTTAGCAGTCAGCTTCTGTGTGGTTTCGTGATTTCAAGAATGATCGGCCCCCCCCTTACGCATGTCAGCGCCACCAATGGCAGCGGTAGTTGTGTATCCTTTGACAAAACTGAGGGCCGTGTTGGCAGCCAGTGCACCAGCAGCAATCAGTGGGCTCCCAGGAGCCATGGTGATGAAGGCAGTCATTGTTGCCATGTTCGTCACAAGCAGTCCTCCGTTGATTACATGTCGACCCGGCAAAATAGTTGGGCGAGAGGACATTTTCCCCCCCAGCTTCATGAATGCCACGAGAGATCCGGTAAATGTGATACCACCTATAAGAACGCCAAGGTATGCGGTGACCATGTGCAATGTCGACATGCTCGCAACATCGGTCATAACGCTGCCAATGCTAGTCAAGACGGCAGCCAAACCAACAACAGAGTGCAGTGCCGCGACGGTTTGGGGGAGATTAGTTGGCGTGATCCGTTTGCCAATCAACATGCCTGGCTATGGGTCAGAATTTTGCATGTCAGCTTGATCAGGGACTGAATGAACTGACCTGCCAACGCACCGACAGTGGCCAGTCCGGCGAATTGCGTGAGCACTTCGGGGGAGAAGCCAGCAGCCAACAAGCTTGCGAGCACGCCGGAGCCAACGCCGAGAATGCCAAGCACATTTCCCATGCGAGCGGTTGCCTGGGACGCGAGGCCCGATATAGAGCCGATGCAAAGGACCGAGCTGATTAGATATCCAGCCTGGACGAGACCAGCGGCCCCAGTGGAAGCCGCAGCTACGAAACCACCGCCAAAGACTGCAGCAGGAACAGCGTAGAGCCACGGATACTCGGGAGGGTCAGTCGGGCCTAGTACACAGGTCAGCAAGGCTCTACGTCCCTCTGTCCCTTGCCAGGATGTGGACACACGGGAGACGACGTACGTTTGAACATGTCCAACATTCGCTTGGTGATGACGAAGCCGCCACCAACGTTGACAAAGGCCAGTAGCACACTCAATGCACCAAACAGTTGGGGAATGGTGCCGGGAAGATAGCCACCTCCCAAGATAAACAAACCGCCGACGCCGACCATGCCGGAAATGGCATTCGTGACGCTCATGAGAGGAGAGTGAAGTGCAGGCGCAACTCCCCAGACAACACGATAGCCAATCAAGCCAGCCAGACCAAAGGTGAAGACGTTCGACATGAACAGCGGACCGGTCAGTTTACCCAGGGCAAGGACACTGCTCATTCCAGCAGTCACGATGGCCACTTCACGCGATTTCCTTTGCCACGGCGTAAGCTCGACGGCCTTCACGACGGGCTCAACCGCGACCTTTGATGGCGCGGGAGAGGGTGCAGGTCGAGGGGCGGGAGGAATAACCTGGCCATTTTGAGTCACGATGGAACCGCGTAGAACTTCATCTGAAAGATCAACGCCGAATTCCCCATCCGACGGACTCATCGACAGCAAGAACTTGGCGATGTTATTCGAATAGAGAGTCGACGACTGCGTGGGAAGACGAGAGGGCAGATCGGTGTAACCTGAGAGGAGGTCCTGTCAGTACCTACTACTAGGTGGTCTGCTAGTTTGAAAAGGGCGGAAGGCTCGCTGAAAGTCGAACGTACCAATAATCTTCACATCCTTGTACCTGGCAAGCCTCCCTGGTTGCGTTGCCTCGCAATTGCCACCAGCCTCGGCGGCGAGATCGACAACAACACTGCCAGGTTTCATGACATCCAAGGCTTCCTTCTTGATAAGCCTGGGAGCTGGTTTTCCAGGAATCAAAGCAGTCGTGATGACGATGTCGACTTCTCTTGCTTGCTCCTTGAAGAGCTTCATCTCCGCTTCGATGAACTCCCTGCTCATCTCCTTGGCATATCCACCTGCTCCAGAGCCGTCTTCCTCGAACTCGACCTCGATGAACTCGGCTCCAAGCGACTGCACCTGTTCTCTTGCCGCAGGTCGCGTATCAAAGCCACGGACAATGGCGCCCATTCGGCGAGCGGTTGCAATGGCACTGAGACCAGCAACCCCGGCCCCAACGACCAAGACTTTGCAGGGAGGAATCTTGCCCGCTGCGGTGACTTGACCGGTCATGAATCTGCCAAAGACGTTGGACGCTTCCAGCACAGCCTTGTAGCCCGCAATGTTTGCCATGCTGCTGAGAGCATCGAATGCCTGAGCTCGGGAAATCCGGGGTATCATATCCATGGCAAAGCAGGTCGCATCCTTGTCGGCAATCTTCCTGACAATTTCCATGTTCTGAGCGGGCTGCAGCAGCGATATGATGATTTGCTTCTCCCGGATTGATTCAATCTCATCCTCAGACGGACCCCGTACTTTGAGAACAATGTTGGATCCTGACCACACCGCCTCGGATCCGTTGACCAAGGTGGCACCAGCCTTTTCATAAGCTTCATCGAGAAAGTCAGCCTGTGTGCCAGCGCCTCGCTCGACAAGCACCTTTGCGAAGCCTTTTTTGAGCAGGAGAGCAATGTTGGCTGGGGTCAGCGCCACACGACGTTCACCAGCAGAGACCTCTTTGGGTACGCCGACTGTTAGTTGGCTATACGGAGTTGTTAAAGGGGCAACCGCGGCCGAGTGATTCTGCGTGCCCGACGCCGGGGAAGCTGTTGTCACGGCAGAGGTCTGCCCAAGCAGCGCCAGAGATCTGCAGCCAACAGGTGGCACGAGGCTTCGCTTCTTGGCCGTTGCCAGTGTATTGTGCCACCGGCGGCGTAAGCATATTGATGCATGTGGTCTTGCTTCTGCAAGCAGCGGCACGGTTCCAGTTAGCCATTTTCAGTCAGCAAAACGTAGGGTCATGACTCCGTGACGGCCCGATTGTACACAACCCAGGCCCCAGAGAGCTGGTATACCGAGGAGCCCAACCTTTGATGCTTAACCGGCACCGTGACAGCCGGGCGGCAGTGGAAGGAGAACGGCAGAGTTCAGAGCATAGCGGGCGAAAGACGTTCGACGCCATGATGAAGGCCCGCCATGCCAGATGCAGATGTCATGAAAGAAAGGCGCTTCGACCAGCCTATGCTGTCGGCGAGGCGATTATGCCAATGGCGACACGTTGCAGCGGATGTTGCAGAGGCAGCTCGGTATCACGCGAGCAGTGCCGAGATGGCAAGAGCATAACCGGCTGAGCAGAAAAGCAGGACAAAGTGTGCCGCAGACGGAGCGACAAGCAAGAGCTGAGAGTCTCTCTCGAGGAACGAGCAGGTTGACGACGACGATGGATCAGCGACTCGTGGTGGTGATGCAGAGGAAGAGATGCGAGAGGGGGGCGTCGGTTGCCCGAGAAGCTCGCTCAAGCTCGAGGCTGCCATGGACCAACCAACGGCCAGATCTCTACCAGGTAGGTGGTAAGGTAGTAATGCTGGACTCGCCGGCGCCCGACTGGATGCAAGATGTAGTGCTTTCTGCAGGCTGCACGACGGGGTGGCTGCACGACGGGGTGGTCACTGGTGAGTCCGAAGTCGTGACGCGCTAGACTTAGTAGGCGGGCGGCGGGCGGCGGGCGGCGGGCGGCGGGCGGCTCTGGGGTGGGTTGAGGCAACTTGGGAGTTGAACTTGAACGTTGAGGGGCCGCCTTGATTGGCTGCACCGTGCGCGACCTCCCAGACTCCAGAATCCAGAATCCGGGGAAGCAAGACACGCATCAGCTCCTGCACGCCAACGCTCCATGAACTTGCATCGGGTCGTCTGGATTGCTCGACAAACTAGCCAGACCAAACCACCACCATAAACGAACCAGATACTACCACACTTGGCATCACCATGATCCCTCTCCATCTCACCAGACTCTTCGCACCCATCGCGCCCGCGCGACCACCCTCCCGTCCTTGCCTCTCAAGTCTCGAAAGACGCAGCAACTGAAGCCTCCAAGAAGCCTGATTGAAGCCTCCGGCAGCTAGCCCAAACCCTCCATGGAGCCCCGACACTGCCCCGAATGGCACGGCGTCTCACACCTGCCTCTGAAATCCGGCGCGGCGACCAGACACTTGTCACACGCACAGACAAGGTCCAGCGTGTTGCCAAACTTCTGGCCAGCATCATTGCACAGGCAGATATACAGGGCCGTGTTGATGCCCGTGCTGGGCTTCCCGCTGCTGCACACGGCGTGCGGCGTCGCGCAGTAGGCCTCTGCGAGCTGTTTCGTGGTCCATGGCTTCTCTATTTCGCGGCATTCTGTCAGTCTCACCAAGGCACGGGCCGTGAGGATGCGGATGAGAACATTCGGTGTGTGTGCTCTGCCCGGGTCGCGTTGGCAGGCAGATGCTGGAAGAACTCACTCATTGCCATGAGGACAGAGGCGCAGTACGTGTAGCCGCACTCGCAATATGCTCCCGAGGGCGTGCCTGGGGCAGGGGTCGAGGTTGCATTGGGCGCGGTGACGGAGCCATCATCCACGAGGGATATGCGCGAGGCTAGGGCGAGGACGACCAGCGTCAGAGACGGGAAGAGGTATCTCATGGTGGGAAAGTCGGGCAGGTGGCGATGGGCTCCGAGGGGAATCGTGGTTCGCGGGGAGCGTTGCAGTGTGATGCTGTCTGCCGCGAGGATATAAGCACGGTAATGGCTGCCTGTATGAATCCCTTGCGTCGAGACCGTCCCGAGTCTATATACAGCCTGCTGTATATGTCGTGTCCTCGGTAAAAATTCCTAGTCGATGGCCGGACGTGCACGCTGTTTGCTGCAGTGCTACCCGTGTTCATGGCAAAAACAATGAACCTCGACTTTATCGTCCGATCCTATCACGCAGACGGTGCGAGGGCCGTGTGACGATGACAGCACACCTCTCCGCCATGGCTGTCTCATGGACATGGATGGACATGGAACCTGTTGTTGTTGTTTGTTGTTGTCGTGGTTGGAGGAGGAAGAAAAGGTCGAACGGGGCGGACCAATCTGCGCGCTCCAAACCAAGCATCAGATCGATCTGCCCCGCCAACCAGGAGCTGCCCCTCCATCCAACTGTCGACACCACACGTCATTTTCTTAGCTTGGCTTTGGCTTTGTCTTTGGTTTTTTTTTTTTTTTTTTTTCTTGTTTGCCTGCCCCTCTTCCTTCGCCCAGCTCGGCCTCACACAAACCGGGCCACCAGCGCAAACTTTCCACCACCCTTTTTTTTTTTCTCGATGGAAACAAAACCCACGGCCATGTCCCAAAACACACTCACCGTCGGGACTCGCAAATCCCCGCTGGCCATGGCCCAGGCCGAGCTCGTCGTCGCCTCCCTCCAAGCCCTCTTCCCCTCGGACAGCTTTCCCATCCACGGCACCAGCACCACCGGCGACCGCGACCAGAACACGGCGCTCTACAACTTTGGCGGCAAGGGCCTCTGGACCACGCAGCTCGAGGAGAAGCTCACCTCGGGCGAGGTCGACATGGTGGTCCACTCCCTCAAGGACATGCCCACCACCCTCCCTTCCGACTGCACCCTCGGCGCCATCACCAAGCGCGAGGACCCGCGCGACATCCTGGCCATCAAGAGGGCGCTGCGGGACAGACACGGCTGGAGGAGCGTGGCCGACCTGCCGCCCGGTAGCGTCGTCGGCACGAGCAGCATCCGGCGCATCGCGCAGCTGGCGCGCCGGTACCCGCACCTGAAGTTCAAGGACGTGCGCGGCAACATCCACACGCGGCTGAGGAAGCTGGACGAGGATCCGGAGCTGACGGCCATTGTGCTCGCCGCGGCGGGGCTCCTGCGCATGGGCATGGGCGAGCACATCACGCAGTACCTGGACGTGGACAACGGGGGCATCTTGCACGCCGTGGGCCAGGGGGCCCTGGCGGTGGAGTGCAGAGCAGGCGACGAGAGGGTGCTGGAGGCGCTGCGGCGGATCGAGGACAGGGACACCACGCTGGCCTGTCTCGCCGAGCGGAGCCTGATGAGGGAACTGGAGGGCGGGTGCAGCGTGCCCATCGGGGTCGGGACGAAGTGGGTGGATGGGAAGCTCAAACTACGGGCGACGGTCGTGTCGGTAAACGGCGAGGAGGCCGTGGACGTTGAGTTCCTGGAGCCGGTGGGATCGAGGGCCGAGGCGGAGGAGCTGGGGAAGAGGGCGGCCAGAAAGCTGGTGAGCGATGGGGCTGACAAGATTCTCGAGGCCATCAACAAGACTCGTCCAGAGGTCAAGTAGGACGGGGCGATGGGTGAACCGCTCAGTGGTTCAGGGAGGGAGGTAGGTGAGACGAGCCCCATGATATAGATCACGTCCTGCTACGTGAAGCTGTTTGCTGCACAGCGACAAATGATATGCTGTGCTACATTATGCCAATTGTACGCCAGGCCGTTGTCTCCAGCCTCTTTTTTTTTTTTTTTCCTTGCTTTCTTTCTTTTTCGGCAGGAAGGACAGCACTCTCAGTGCGAGACATACACCTTGACGACGGGTCAGAGCAAAAGGTCCGCGCATACACGCAGCAGAGTCGTTCATGGTGAAATAGATCTTTCCTTATTTTTAAACCTAGGCCAGGTTGAACTGTCGTCCCCCAAAAATACAAGACGAGAGATGTGAAAGGGAAAATCCCCCATAAGACAACTCCGCGCGCATTATCTTCTTTTTTTTCTTTCTTCTAAAAAAAAAAGACACAACTTGTTCTACCAGGTTGTGTGTGTCGTCACCCACCACGCGGCGGAGATGCCTTCCAGCGCGCCGCTTTCTACCCATCCCCCGGGCCTTCGAAACGGTATACATCAAGCAGGAGAGAACAAGAGCTCCCCCCCAACCCCCCCAATTCAGTTCCATTACTCAGAAACAAAGGCCTTGTAGGCCTCCGCATCCATCAGCTCATCGTACTGCTTGGCGCCCACCTCATCGACCTCGATCTTGGCGATCCAGCCACCGCCGTTGCTGTCGTCCTCGGGAACCTTGTTGATGGTGGCGGGCTTTTCCTCGAGCAGGTCGTTGCCCTGGACGACCTTGCACCGGATGGGGGCGTTGACGTCGCTGGCCGACTTGACCGACTCGACGGCGCCGGCAAAGTCGCCCTGCTCGATGAAGTCGCCCGTCGTCTTGGGGAGCTCGACGTAGACGACGTCGCCGAGCTGCTCGGCCGCGTACTCGGAGATGCCGTAGGCGCCGGACTTGCGGTCGGCGGAGAGGTCGATCCATTCGTGGTCCTTGGTGTACTTTTTGATCAAGCCTGCTCCTCCCCGACACACACACACACACACACACGTGATGATTAGCCCAGACACAGCAACAAGAACAACAAGGGTAAGGACGAGAGCGAGAACTGCAAGAACAGCACGGTTCGGATCCGTGTCGCAAGCCACAGGCGCATACATACCCATGCGGGTGGTGGAAAAGGTGCGCAAGACAGCGCGGGGAGCCGCCGCTCGCATCATCGCTGGCCGCGCGACGGCGGCGCGCAAGGAGGAGCAAACCATGGAAGCCATTGCGTCGGAGGGAATGCACACGGGCTGCTTTGGAAGCTAGAATAGAAGAGAAGAGGGCGTTGGTGGATGGATTGCTGCGGGCGGGACGTCGTGATTGTTCCTCTTCTGGTTTTTTTTTTTTTTTTCCTTCCTTTTCCCTTGTTGGGTTGTCCTTATCGCGAACGAAGGAAGTTGTTGCATGCAACATTCGATTTAGCGCCCCGACCTGCCGGCGGCTCATTCAATCTGATTCATGGGGGGGGGGAGGCTCCTGCACCGGCAATCGCTTGGCTTAGTCATCCGCGCTTCAAAGTCTGAAGGGTGGGGCAGCACTCGTCCCACTGGCCAGTGACCAGTGTCCAACGGGCGACCAACCAGGATGTGGGACGAGATTCATGGTGATATCTGCACGTGGAAAGAGCATGAGACTATTCGCTGCAACAGGGAGTCCATTCGTATCCTTTTGTTGTTTCCTCTTCTGATTTTTCCCTCCTCTTTGGGGCCGTCGAAAAAGCCCTTGTGTTTGGTTACATGTTACATGCCGATCCGCGCCGGTCAAGGTTCCCGGCTAAACGCTGGGCTGAGACTCGGCGACACTGGGATTAGGCACCGGACGGAAACGGCGAGGCGCCAAACTGACCCAGGTTGAGGTAAATCCGCAGGGCACAAGATGAGGGTCTCTCGACCGCGACGCTACCAATCGGCGCAAGGGCTGCGTCATACTCATATCCAAGGCGAGCCTAAACCAAAACGTGCGAGGTACCGATGCGTGTACAATGTACGCTCGGCTAACTGTAGTCTGTCCGTCGTCACTGGTGGTCGATGACCTCAGTGCACAGTTTGGGCTGTCACGTCGAGTGGATCGGCGTTCCTGGTTCCCTGGAAGAAGAAGAAGAAAGAAAAAAAGAAAGGGTTTTTTTCTTTTTTTTTTTCCCGATGCCTGATACACGAAAAGCCCTCGTGTCGTACGGAAAGCCCCCCGCTTCCCGCCATGGACATCGAATGAAAGTGGTCATTTTTCTCTAAAACACGTCAAAGCAGAGAGTCACGAACTCGGCAACTTTGGGCGGGGGGTGGGGAAGTCATCGCTCTAGCACGAAAGAGGCACTGGTACGGATACGTGATAGTATGACCTATCTAGATACATGGATACAAAAGAGAGAAAAAGAGAGGGAAAAAAGAGAGCCCA
>SRQA01000111.1:0-37037 GCA_018360365.1 Claviceps citrina
CCCCCCCCCCCCCCCCCCACACTAATACAAAGGAAGCAAAGAAGAAAAGAAGAAAAAAAAAAAAAAAAAAAAAAAACATTTGTTCCCCCTATCTATTTCTGTTCCTTCTGTTTTTTCTCCTCCCCCCCCCCCCCTTGTTTTTTCTTTCTTCTTTTTTTTTCGCGGGGCTCTTTTGCCCCCATGTTTTTTTTTTTATATAAAGGAGGGATCGGGTAGAGGGGAGGGGGTGTCTTTTTTTGAGTTCTCCGGCTGCATGTGCTTTTTCTATTCTCACACCGTCCCCCCGCCCCATCCTAGTACTCGCTACCCCGACCGGGGTCGTGGCCACTCACTCACTGGTCGGTCGGTACAACCCGTCATGGAAATTTGTCGATTCCATGGGGAAAAGGGGGTTTGGTTTGGTTGGGGGGGGGGAAGGGGGGGAGGGGGGTGGTGCCTGGTTCGACTAGACATGACTACAGGGAAAAGAGAGACAGAGAGAGAGGTAGAAAAAGAAAAGAAAAGACAAGATAAAATTGTGCCCCAAACGCTAAAACTGTGGTTGATGAATAAGCTGAACCCCTTTTTGGCCCTTTTTGGATGCTCCGCTGACAAGGAACGGACTCACTCGCCCGTATCAAGCCCCCTTGTCATCAAAAAGCAAAGACGGAAAATTGGCTTTCTGCTGCCAAGTACATATACATGCCGGGCCAGCCAAGGTTTTAGCTCCGTCGGACTGTGAGAGAAATGCACAACAAGCCTTTCAGTCGCTCATTGAGACCATTTTGCTATCAAACTGTGTCTCGACATGTGCAGCCGAGTACAAGTTCCCCCTTTTGGGTGTCGTGTTGGAAAATTGTCTGGCCTCTATTGATAGCTACCACGTACCTGCCGCCCTTTTCTGAACAGGTCCCGTTTACCTAGGTATGCAAGTGTTGTTTCTGGCTTTCTGCCCTCATGGATATTCTTGAGCAAGAAACAACTTGTATGAAAGCAAAATGGTTTGAAACCCGCAAATACAAAGGGTCCATGCAACAATGGTCTTAATTTTTTTTTTTTTTTTTTTTTTTAAAAATTACCCATTGTAGTCTTCGTCAGCGTCCCCATGGGCGGCGGCGTCGTCGTCGTCGTCATCATCATCATCATCATCATCCGTCTTGCGAGGCGGTTCCCACGTCTCCTCCAACTTCAGACCCTTCCCCTGGGGCTCCTGAGAGCGATACGGCGTCCCCAACAGCGAAGACACGGTGGATCGGTAATTGTTGAGCTGAGGATCCTCGCACACCTTGTCCGGCGTGTCATACAGGCCCATGCCGAAGAGAATCTCGCCCTCCTCCTCGGGCTCATCCAGCGGTTCGTACCGTTCGGACATGGCAGGCGGTCGTCGAGGTTGGGAGAATGTCTCTGGTGTTGGTGGCGTCGTGCTGTTGAATCCTTGCGTGATGAATGAGTTCCAGTCTAATTCGCCGGTTTCCGCGTTCCTTGTGTTAACCTGGTTGTGGTTGTGCAGCGGAAACGGCTCGGTCATGCCCCATGTCTCGCCAGAACTGTAGGCTGGGTCCGACTTGTGCGCTTCGTTCCAATCCGCATTCTGTGCATAGTGCACCTGTTCGGAAGCGGGAAACATGGGAAGAGGAGAAAAGGTGGAAGACGGCGAAGTGTCGTTGGAATACGATGTCATCATGGGCGAAAACTGAGGCTGGCCGGCATACAAATCACAGTAATCGGCGCCATATAAGCTGGGAGTAGGCACCGCGTAGGCCGCATATTGTTGATGTTGATGTTGATGTTGTTGTTGCTGTTGCTGCTGCTGCTGCTGCTGCTGTTGCTGTTGCTGTCGTGGCAAGTACTCCTGATGTTGTGGCTGTTGCTGAAGGACACACTGTTGCTGTTGTTGGACTTGTGTCGAAGGGTGCCAGCTAAGAGGACGTGCCGTCGTCTGTTTGGGTTGTGTGGAAAAGTAATCCAAAACTTGTTGTTGCCTCTGTGGCGTCCAGGCCTCGTTTCCCATCATCGACCGTCTCCGACTAGCCATCGTGCTCGACGACCTGGGGCTACTGCTGGTGCTGTCGGCCTTGGATACTCTCATGACGGCTCGTTGTCCACTCGATGACCCTTTGGACAGTTTTTGAAAAGTTTGAGACGACGATGCTTGCATGGAGGCATTGTCGAGCAAGACGTCTTGCGGATATGACCATGGCAGAGTGTCGGGAGTATGCACCCCATAGGTTGGATACATCATCTCGGCTGTGTCGTCGTACGTATGTCGTCCTTGGATGAAGTATGGATCGAGTAGTTATCTGTGACTTATAGCGCAGGAAATAAAGAACGCTGGAGTCGATGGAAAGGCGAGTAGAGTTGTCGTCGTATGGGATGTTGAAGAGCCAAGTGGCATGTCGTCTTCTTTATGTACGGCAGTAGTGGTGAAGTGAGAACGTGAATAATCCATTCACGGGCGTTTCCCAGACTATATGCATCTTCAAGTTCAGGTCAGAAGCCAATGTGCAGACGACGTGGGGGTCCCGGGGATGGGGGGGGGTGGTGGTTGTTTGGGGGTGACTCGGGTGAGGGCGTGTGTTTCGAGATGGAGCAAAAGTGGCTTGCGAAAGGCACCCAAATCCACAACTCTGGTAGCCGGAGGCAAGCAAGCAAGATCCAAACCGAGTACTTCAGATCATGGATCTGAAGCGGACCCCAGCAACAGCGGATTGACCAGACAAGGGTTGGCGGGCTGCATCAGGGATGACTGAGAGGAGTGCACGTGCAGCCTCCGTCTCCCACGTCGTTCCGTGCAGCAACAGCAAAGTTGCAGTGAGGACACGCAGGAGCGGCTTGAAGAGGCCCGACATGCTTCATCACCATCTGCGTCATTCATGTGCTTGCACGCAAGGCGTGTCTCGTCGGACGGATTGCAAATGAAAAACCTAATCCTGCAGTCGGCTCAGCAAAAAGAGAGAAGAGGCGAGCAAAGCCAAGGAGGGGCAAAAAAAAAAAAAAAAAAAAAAAAAGGGGGGGGGGGGGGGGGGGGTCCATCATCCTGGAGTGCGGCCGTTCCGAGAGACAATAGCCCGCCATTTTGGTGTGGTGGGTTTGAATCATCTATATTATCGCCAATGGATGGATGACGTGCCAAAAACAGCTGTCCCCCCTCGGGCTCTGTGGCGTGGAAACCACTTTTTTGCACGTACACGTACGTACGGAGGAGCAAAGCATTTCGTGCGTCAAGTCCGGTGGGAATCCAGTATGCTAGGCATGGTCGGACCAAAAAAACGAAAACAAGTTCCAGAGTATCGACAGTAGGTCCAGCCCGGGTTCAACACTAAAGTCATTCGAAAGCCTGGCGTCGGTGCCAGCGCCGCCTGGCTGGTTGACGAGGATCCTGGGTGCCGGGCTGCAGGGCGCCGCTGCGGGCCACGGCGATGCAACAGTTCGAGTACCCACACGCCTTTGGAGACATTCGGCTGTCAGAAACCGTGTCGAGTGGGAGAGAGTTGTATGGTCTTCGTTGCCGTTCTAAGCGCAACAACCGACGGCCCTAGGCATGGAAGAGAAGGAGAAGGATGGAGCGGCGAGCCCTTGGAAAGGGGGTGTGTGGAACGTGCCAAGGTGTGTCGTGTCGTTTAGCCGTAACGGATCAGCAGAGTGTTCATGTATCGAACGCCATCAAAGCCGAATTCCGGGGGGGCGTGCAAGATGAGGGGCGTGTGCCTCCATTGCCGATGATCAAGACCATGATCCATCCCACAGCTTCTTCATGCATGCAGCAAACCAACGTTGAGCTGTGGGTGGAATTAGCCACGCTGCTTCATCTTGAGAAAGAAGCGGCAGATCCACCCAAAGACGTAATTAATTTTTTTCTCTTCTTTGCGTCGATATGGGGCATATGGGGCCCTTTGTATTCCAACTTTCCAAGTGCGGTCGTCCCTTTCCTGATCACGTGCGATAGCCAGATTCCATGTGGGAACTCTCTTGAAGGGGTGCATGTACTGTGTGTTACCAGGTATGTGCATGCGTATGCACGGCAGACTGGCTTTGAAAATTGGGCCATAACGTCAACAAGCGCAGCAGTCTTACGGACTAGGTCCCTGCTTGATGCTTATACAGCCACCCCGGTGCGCATGATACTATGGATGAACCCGCTGCACGCAGGTCATCAAAATGTTGTTTGGTGAGAGGCGTGACCATCACCGCAGCCTCATGAATTTCGCATACCATCGACATCGTCGGCCACAATCCTACGCCAAGTGACTGGTCAAGCCTCTTTCTTTCTATATCAGTTGTTAACTCAGTGGACGCAGTCAGCACGAAACGAAACCTTGTTTGCCATGTCTCGCATGACCCAAAGATACTAGGGAAAGGCAGAGCGACCGACGGAGTCTCGTGTGTGCGTGTACCGGCCACGGATGCTTTGTGCCCAGAAAAAAAAAGCCAGCCACAGCTCACAAGCCTAGCAGTGCCACTCTGTTTCTTTTGCCGAAGTAAACAATGAGCTCAAGCGGATACGCTATGCAGACCCGTCGTCCAAAATTGTGTGAGGCTTGCAGTGAAGAACTCTTACTGAAAACAGATCCAACGGGAGAGAGCCGAGGTTCAACCAACGGTCAGCTTGTCCATATGTACTTGGTAGCCGAAGCGCCTGATGATGACGACTGTGCTCGCAGACCCCAGCCGCAACGACGCTATAGCAGAGAGAGGATAGCAACGCAACGCAACGCGACATCAGCTTTCTCTAGCCTGTGCCTGTACAGTCTGTACCGTACCGCGTACAGGAGGCTGGCGGGTCCTGCGGAGTTGCCGTGGCGTCCACATCATGCCCTGTATCCGGGTGAATTAAAACCAAAGATCCTCTATTCTCTCACGCTGTGTCAGGCCTTGTTGCGCTCGTGACGCGTGCGAGAAGAGGTCGTGCCGGCCATTGCGGCCCCTTTGAAACTTGGCATATTTTTGCTTCATTGTGCCCAGAACTAGGAGACAGGCGGCGTTGTGCTAATTGAGAAAATCCTGCGATCCTCACGAGGCCTACTCTCATTCAACTTCATGTCGTGCGCAAGCTGAATGAATCCCGGTGCAGCCTAATGAGCCCCAGCATGAATTGAAGGAGTGAAATTGAGGAAGGAAGCCACGCCGGCGGGGTTGAAACGATTGTCATTGCTACCACCCTGTTTCGGCAAGTCAGTAGCGGCCCATATACATACTCTTTCATGACGCAGTGGCGGTGCTTCCGGACTGGAATGATGATGGTAATAGGCATTATTCAAGTGATGCCCCCTGGGCCCTGGGCTCGCACTGCTCACTGCTCTAGTGCTCAGGCACGGGAAGCGGAGACGACGTCCTTGTCACACAGCTGCTACCGTCAGCACCGATCTGCATCCACCGGGTCCCCCGTTCCGCGTCCAGACCGGGCCGAGAAAACGAAAAAGTTCGGGTTTAGCCTGGCGCATAAGACTATGTTTTATGGGTTTGCAAGACTTGATGTTTCTGGCTGAGACGTGTGGACGGAGTTATTGGGAAGCCATGTTTTTCTTGGACCATAAGCAAAGGGCCAGATGTGACGGACGTGTCCATCGGAAACGACAGCGTCTGTTAAACGACGGTTGAAAGTTTGGTGCGATGCTGTTGCAAGAGCACAAACGTGCACCTTTGGGCTCTGCGCCTGGGTTTGATAGTCGTGACTTGGCCCTCGGCGTTTGTCCGCGGCATGGCCTCCACCTGGGGTCCTCCACCCCTCAGACACTTTCGCTCTGCCACAGTGATGTTGAAAAGGGTCGGGAGATGAGTGGCGGGGTGCAAGGATTGCTGAGTAGCCCAAGCAGCCTGGGGGAGGGGAGACAGATGGCAGCTCATGACAAAGAAATGAACCAATCAAGTAGGCGACTCAGCAACCAGCGCACGCAAAGTGCTCTTGGCGGACTGGCAGGCTGGGTCAGAGACCGTCAGACACATGTATCGGAGACGTTTGTGCGACCATGTCAGCGCCTGAAGCACCTGGCATTCGTGTTGGGGGTTGCAGTCGTAGTGGCTCTCTGGCTCGCTCTGGCTCTCTGATGGCTCGCTCTTGGCTCGCTCTGGCTCGCTCCGGCTCTGTCTGTGGCGGATCCAGCCAACCAACCCCCGCTTCAACGGAAAAGCGGTACGGAGTGGTGTGCGTGCTGCTTCTGGCCAGGTTGCAGTTCCCACACGGAACTTTCTTGTGCGTCCCATACGTCCCATACGTCCCATACCGGGCGGCGGGCCATACATGATACGCCCCCTACCGGTCTTGGTCCAAGGAAGGGAGAGGGCTTTCGTTGTTTGTGCGTCTCGAACCTCTCGATCAAATCAACCCGCGTGGGCTTTTGATAAATGTTCAGCATCATGGTCAGCATGGCACGGTGGCCGGGTCTGTCTGTAGGTCAGTGGGCTTTGGGTTCGGAATGATTGACGGAGTTGGATTCACGCTCGTACTGCATCGTGCTGCTGTTGACCACTGCCTAGGCACCCTGAGACAATTGATTGATCAGGCCGTGTCAGAGTCTTCCTGTCTGTGGCTGGCTGCCTGTGTTGTAACTTGTCTGGGGCCAAGTTGGTCATGTCGGTCGGCTTGGCTTGGTGTGCGGTTTGATGGGGCCTTCCTGCCAGTTGCCCCCCAGCCCGGTCCTTCCTTCCTTTAGTGCAGCAGCCAGCTGCACAGCCTGAACAGGTCAACATGCCATTCCAGACCACCGAGCGGCGAGCATCATCCATCATCCATCAACCGTCATCCGTCATCCGTCATCCGTCATCTTCAATTCTCGACCCTTGTTCCGCCTCTGCTCTTAGCGTCTTAGTGCCACCTCCGTGTGCCTCACGGTCTCCCCATCAATGCCTCCCCCGAAAGGACCGAGGTCAGTCTTTGTAACCGTTGTGGACGGGAGTGGATGAACCGCTTTTCCTCTTCCGGTTCTGAGCTTAATTGTCCATCCCACGGATTCGATGCGAACCAGGACCGAGCTTCTCTCGCGTAGGAACGGCCAAGGGACACCGACCACGACACGGATTTAGTCCGAATCAGGATGATATGACGCAGACTGATTGGCCAGACGGAGCGGTTTGCTCCTTAGTCACTCGACGACCATGGATGCCGGCTGGGCACACTACATATGTGCGGTGGAAGGCGGCTGACTCTGGAATTGACCTCTCGGCCTCCTGGGTAGGATCCATTATGGATGTCGCTTGAGAAGGAGGGTCTGTCCATCTGGCCGTGCCTATCTGTGTTGAAGCTGCACACGTTCTCACGGGTGTCTGAATGATCCAGCTTGCAGGGTAGCATCATGTATGAGTGAATGCATCGAATGTGGGCTACAAACATACACGGATGCAGCAATGTTGAATCTTTGACGTCACATTACCCGAGGCACGAGCTGCTCCTTACTGCTTGCTCGACGAGATGCTCCGCGGAGCCAAGGCCGAGGAAAAGTCGGATGCCAAAACACACAGACATGGCCATTACATACATACTGAACAGTAGAACCGCCTCATGAGGCCCTCATCTGTCGCAGACAACCGAGCCGCAACAATCCGATGCAGCGTGACACCAGGACAAAGATGGCGCGGTCCAGAAGCGCGGTGCTATTGTTCTTGAGAAGTCATCCTGCTTCACACGGGCGGGCACTGGGGAGGTCCGCAACGCAACTCCTGGCCTTGATGATGATGGCACAGGCTGAAAGCCACCACAGTATGTGGACTGGGCAAAACCGGACACTGCCACGGGCTTTCAGACCGCCTATCATGGACGCTGACTGTTGTGGAGCAAGCGACCACGGGGTTGATGGTTGCGCTGTCAAAATCAAGCCAACAATGCCGAGGTGCAAGGATCAAATCAGCAACGCCCCATCCAGCCATTCGTGCCTTCATTCGTGCCTGCATGGCTACCGTTGCCAACCTTGGTTCTGCGAAAGGAGCATCTCAGCCCGCGCATTACATGGCTCGTGATGCCGACAACGCAAACAATTTCCGCCCGGCGGTTGAGCTTGCGTCACTGATTGCCTGGCTGAGGAGGAGGAATGCTGGAATACTGTAGACGGGCATACATGCATAGGTATGAATGTAAGCCACGTTGGCCGGGTGTTGAATAGGAGCCGTCGCTGCGTCGCTGGTTTTGCCTTCCTTTCAGTCGACCTGTGCCATCTCGAGACAACACTGGCCAAGGATGGGTATGTGCGGCATTGCGGTATTACAATCTGCATCTGAGACATTTCTGAAATCCAGTGAATTTTCAAAGGATGCGGGCCAGATGGCTCGAGCTGCCTCAGAATCACGATGGCCCTCCTTCGCACTCAAAGCATCTCGAGACATATTGCCAGCAGCGGATCGCTTGGGAGGAATGAGTCAAGGACCGTCCGAGGACGAAGTTGGTTGGAAGAGATGGAGCGAATGGACAAGATGCCACGCCCTCCGGCCCATATCGGATCATTCACAGCATTCAACAGCCCAGCCCATCCGATGGTACCGAGTACAAATCCCAACAAGGTGAGTTATCCACTCATTCAAGGGCAAAGAGGTGTTTTCTGATAGCCAAGACGCACACGACCCCGGCGGCAACGAGACTTTGTCAGGCCTTGGATGTCTCGAGCCGTGATCAGGGCCGGCCGTGCCAACTCTCAACAAAGGTACCAGGTAGACCAGGTAGGTACCTACCTAGGTAGTAGGTATGTAGCCGGTATGCAGTTGGTATGAAGCCCAGCCTACTCCATAGAGCCCGCTTTGCCCGTCTCGCTTGACGCATGATGAGCAGGTGTGTCAGTAGGTGCCTAGTTGTACCGCGCCTCGGAAGGCGAGAAAATGTGCAGGGATCGGGAAAGCACTAACCCAGTATCGGGCACGCAGGGGAATGCTTCGCACGTCGCCTATTTCGCCAGGAAAATGAAGAAGAAGAAAAATGACAGGGCAGGACAATGGTGCATGGCCTTCCACAAACGGCAATTCGACGATAGGAAGCAAACAACAGCAACGACAACAATAACAACAACAACAAGATTCGGAATGGGCAACAAGAGGTCCAATCCAGGTTCTCAGAGCGCCATTACTACTTCTGACGACCTATGTACTTACTACCTACCTACCTACCAACCTACCTACTAGGTAGGTACTAGGTAGTGTTGCAGGTATTTCGGATACCACCTTTCGTGTCAAGCTACCTATTTTGTTTTCGCGGTGCATGATGGATGAATGCGACATGCCTCCCGAATCAGGTAGTTGTCTGTCTGCCGGGGCAAGATGCCAACACTCCCAACCGGCTTCAGCCTCACATCGAGTTATGTCCGAGAGATATTCCTGGTACTAGGCAGGGACCTAGTAGGTAGGATCTCTGCATATGACCTTGCAGGTACCTACAAGGTAGGTCGTCGTTACCTGCACGACTCAATGCTGACGACACCCCCCCACCTTCGCCACCACCATAAGGATGGCCGGGGATGCCATTGGTACCCTTGTGCTATAACGAGCATGCATGGGGCAGGGGGAAGGGGAAGCCTTGCCGTGTTCTGTGCGTCGTCCATCATGATTGGCATTGGAGTACTTGGAAGCTCAGGAACACATGCACGCACAGGAACCGAATTCTCAGTGACTCGGGACCCTGTCTGCCTTCCTGCGGGTCTGCAAAAGGAAAGCAACAATGACGACTCACGAGCCACTGCACCGCTCCGTTGCCCGCGGATCGAAGCAGTCTGTCTTGACTCTTGATCTTGCTCCCGGAACAAGTACAATCCACTGGTGACCACTGACCAGACCATTTCAACGCCGTCTGACCACACTGACACGCAACCGACTTGGTCTAGCTGCGCTACTGGGTGGTATTGGAAACAACACGCAGGGCGCTGCATGCTGCTCAATGCTCGCAGAGGCGGGAAGAAGGGCCAGTCAAGGCAGACGGAAAGCGCGTGGAGGCGGCTGGCTGCTTGCATTTGAAAAGCAAAGAAAACGGTCCGTGACTGCGTTGGCTCTCCGGTCCATTGCTGCGATGCGATGCGATGCCATGCCATGCCATGCCATGCGATGCGATGCCATGCCATGCCATGCCATGCCCATGCCATGCGTCGTCACGCAGTATTCAGTATTCACGAACAGAGGAAACAAGGTGCAACCTGTTACTAGTGGAGCGTTCCTCGCGGATCGCGAGTCCGTAGTCCGTCCACCTGCTGCTACATTTGTTTCAGTCACGGACTGCTCTGCCCGTACAGCAATGCACCCGACGTGGTGTACACACAGTCATCGATTCGATCCATGTAGCTCAGGCTTTCTCATGTGACGAGGTTCTGCTCTGGGCTAACGGGACAGCATGTCCACTGCAAGTCCGTCAAACCCGTCCCGCTGCACCTTGAGCGTGGCCAGCTTGACTGCACATGAAAGTGTGGTAGAGACATCAACGAGTGGCCAATCATTGATCACGAGGCCATAGAGCATGCCTGCGATAAAGGCATCGCCGGCGCCAACGGGGCTGCGCACACGCAGAGGGAGAAATCGCCGCGACGGATGTGGAAGCAGGCAGTACCAGTCAGCAAAAAAGGGGCGGTTCTTTCCGTTTGTCTTCCAGGAATGGTCTTCTGGGAATGCGTTCCCGCGAGACTTGACGGGTCAGAACTCACTCGATGACTGTCACTCGCTCAGCGGCAACATGTTGCTGGACCGGGCAATGGAGACAGGCGCCGAGCTCGCGAGACATGGCTGTCGCGCCGTCTGCACCCCAAGTGCATAGTCCGAGCGATCTGTACATGTGCACGCACGTATTACTTGTTTGGTCTGAAGACTGCTTGCTGCTTTTGCTGCCTTTTTTTGTCTTTGTCTTACCCTTCTTTTCGATGCTCGTTGGTGAGACATGATTCGGCAGAAGCGTGTCCGCGGCCCTAGTCACCGACAAAACGCATGGCGTGCTCGCGTTTGTCCAGGGATCAGCTACTACATGCTTTTGTTGTGTGTTTTCTTCTTTTCCTTTCTCTCTTTCTTCTCCCTTTTTTGGGCGCGACCGTTCAAGGTGTATAGAGGGTAAGGTACTCGGTAGAAACAGAAAAGAAGAAATAAAGGCAAAAAAAAAACAACAAGGACTATGACGAGGACGATGCCGCCTCCCCGAAAGACAAAACGCAACGTGGAGCACACATGCATGTATATATACATACCTCTGCCCATGACCGCGAGTAAAAGACGACATCTGCCTCGGCTGCCAGCTCGGCGAGGCCCTCCCGGCCCGGCTTCTCGACCTCGACGCTGATTTTGGCGCTGGGGAGTCGCTGCCGGAGCAGACGGATACAGGAGAGTGTCGTGTCTGGGATGCGGCCCTGCCGGGGAGGAGAAGAAGCCTTTACGAATGTGTATATGCCAGAGAGACAAGACATAGCACTCACCTCAAAATGCCACCACGTCTCCTCCCCGTCCCCGACCCAGCCCTCATCCGCAAAGGCCTCCATCACGGCCGCAAATTCCCCAAAGCTCATCTCGGGCAAGGCATTGTAATTCACAATGGTGCGACTATCCCTCTCGCGACTGCGAATCACGTAGCTGCTCGCCGGCTCCGTGTGGCCCTTCCTGTAGAAGCAATGGCCAAGGTCGACCACCGGCGAGGGCTCCTGCTGCTGCTGCTGGCGTCTCAAGGAATCGAGGAGTCGCTTCGTCGACGGCGCGTCCTTGTCTGGCAGGGAGCAGAGGAGGTGGAGCTGGACGGCGTGCTGGTTGGGCGGGAGGAGGAGGAGGAGTTGCTGGAGGACTTGCAACGCGTTGGGACAGTTGCCGCCTGTGCGGACTTGGAGATGCGTTGCGCGGAGTTTGGAGTCTTCGGGGGGGAAGTTGGGGACGCTGTTTCTGGGGCATGCGCGGAGAGAGAGAGGGTTAGCTACGTTGGAAGGGATTTCACGTATGAGGTGGGAGGAGGGGGGGGGTGGAATTGATTGGCTTTCCTGAGGATGGTGTCGAGGTAGCATGCTCCTGTGAGGATGAGGTGCTTCATTCTGGGGAGTGGAAGCTGCGATTTGTGTGAAATAAAAATAAAATAAACCAAAATAAAAAGAAAGAAAGGAAGGAAGAAGGTAGGAAAAAAGGAAACAAAGAAGAATTCAAGATAGAAGATGATGAAAGAATACTAAGATAAATGAATCAATCACACGGCAAGGGGCGTGGCAGGAATGAGAACGAGACGTCGTGTTTGGCGTTTTTTGGTGGTTTGGCGATGTTTGGTGTAGGCAAGGGAAAAAGGGGGTGGTCGGGGTTCATGACGTTGCTGCGCCGCATGTTCTTTGCTTACTTTGGATTCTTCTTTATTTTCCCACACGTTTCAACGTGAAACGTGACACACTCATGATGACAAGAGTCCGGCAAGGGAGAGCCGCTTGTCGGAGAAGAGGTCCAGGAGCAATCGAAGCCTGAAAAGGACAATGGCGAATGCGAATAAAAACAACGGAGCAGCCAATCGAGACGAGCCCCCGCCGCTGCTGGGGTGCTGGGGCTGGGGGGGCCGACGACGTCATGGTGCGTCCCGTGGTATGGTATATTGATTTGGAAACTTCATAAATTGGGGGCGAGAGAGAGAGAGAAAAAGAACCCCCATCACAGATGACAGACTCAATGAACCATTCTTGACCGTATATCGCTCCCCACGCATCGATTGCACGCCGCCCGGCCGTCTTGCTCGCCATTCGTCCTGGAATCCTGGAGCACACACACGTCACGTCACGTCAACCACCGAAAACCGCCCCCTTTTCCCCGCCATCCATCTTCCTCCCCGGGGTTGCTCGCTCGGAAAATGAAGAACCAGCATGGCCACGAGGACGGCATGGCCACGGCTGCGGCTGCACCTGCGGCCCAGGAAAACGATGCTGCGTGTGCGGATGATGCGGCCCAGTACATTGACGGGCAGGAGGACGAGGACGAGGACGAGGACAGCGACGAGGACACGACTTCACTCGAGGTAGGCCTGGCCCCCTCCTGTCCCATTCTCCATCTCGTCTTTTCTCTTTCTTGGGACGCAGTGCGAAATAGTCCCCTGATCAAAACAAACAACAACAACAACGACAACAACAACAACAAAAAAAGGTGACCTTTGACCCCTCGAACCCCTACCGCCGGAAGAGCTCTCTCGTGACGTCGGAAGCCGTCCTGCCTCGGGGCCGTCGTGTCTCCCCCCGGCGCGACCAGTGCCTCGTCCATCAGTTCCTGGACCATCAGCGCCGTGCCGGCACCGCGGCGAGCGATTCCCGAACCAGCGAGCGGTACCACGCGCACCCGATGTACGCCACCCCGGACGAGCACGACGAGCACGTCCCCCCCGGCACGGACAAGGAGAAACGCCAGGACGGGCCGGCCGCGCGCGGGCACAGGCCGAGAGCGCCCTCGCGCTGCGAGATAGACCCGACCAGTCTCGAAGGCGGCCAGGTCGGACAGGCCGATCAGGCGGCATGGGCGCACGAGATGACCAGGAGCACGTCCGAGGCGGACGTGACGACGACGACGACGACGACGACGACGACGCCGACGACGCCGACAACGTACGACGACGTCCACAGCCGCATGCTCAGCAAGAAGCAGCTGAGCGACATGGCCTGGGGCGTCCGCGAGCTCAGCCGCCGGCTGAGCAGCATGCGGATCCGCTTCCGCGTCCGGACCATCTTCCTCCTGACCAAGATCTACGACCAGGACCTGATCCCCAAGACCAGAGAGCTGTCCAAGTGGCTCCTGGACCAGGACCGCGACGACCCCTACGTCGTCTACGTGCAGGACAAGCTCAGGACGAACCGCAAGTTCGACGTGCCCGGCCTCCTAGACGAGGTCGCCCGCGCGCACGCCGCCCCCGACGCCAGCCCCGACGACCTCTCCGCCGCCAAGGACGCCCTCGCCCGCCGCCTCCGCTACTGGGACGAGCCCATGTGCCGGTCCCGGCCGCACACGTTCGACTTCGTCATCACCCTGGGCGGGGACGGCACCGTCCTCTACGCCAGCTGGCTGTTCCAGCGCATCGTCCCCCCCGTGCTGAGCTTCTCCCTCGGCAGCCTCGGCTTCCTCACCAAGTTCGACTTCGAGGACCACCGGCGCATCCTGAGCTCCACCTTCAGCAAGGGCGTCACCGTCAGCCTGCGCCTCCGGTTCGAGAGCACCGTCATGCGGAGCATCCGGCGCGGCTGTTCGGCCGAGGAGAAGGACTCCGGCGAGGATGATGATCAGCTCCACCGGCGAAGGGACCTGGTGGAGGAGTTGATTGGCGAGGAGCGCGAAGACGAGCACACCCACCGGCCGGACGGGACATTCGAGATCCTGAACGAAGTGGTGGTGGACCGTGGTCCGAACCCTAGTAAGCACAGCCAAACCGCAACGGAGATTCTCATGCGCGCTCATGGCTGATGACATTTCTCTTCTTTCCTTCCCTCTCTCCTATACAGCAATGTCCTATACGGAAATCTTTGGCGACGACGAACACTTCACCTCTGTCCTCGCCGACGGAATCTGCGTCTCGACCCCCACCGGCTCAACAGCCTACAACCTCGCAGCAGGCGGTTCGCTGTGCCACCCCGAGAACCCCGTCATGCTCGTCACGTCCATCTGCGCCCACACGCTCTCCTTCCGCCCCATTGTCCTCCCGGACACCATCGTCCTCCGCGTCGGGGTCCCATACGACGCGAGGACGGCCTCGTGGGCGAGCTTCGACGGCCGCGCGCGCGTCGAGCTCGCGCCGGGGGACTACGTCACCATCAGCGCCAGCCGCTTCCCCTTTGCGTCGGTCCAGACCGAGGGCCGGCGCAGTGAGGACTGGGTGAATAGCATCAGCGGCAAGCTGGGCTGGAATACGAGACAAAAGCAGAAAGGACTCAAGGAGTGGTAAAAGAGCCGCTCGCGTGTTGGGTTTCAAGCAGCGGTTTTTTTTGGTGGGGAAGTGTCTCGGCTTACATAGGCGGTTTCATTAATGCATGTATATATAGGTACCTAGGTATATATATACATGTCCCAGTCTTTTTGTACATTTACTCGTATATCTAGACATTCACAACTTTTGTTATTTAGCGTTGCGTGATATGAATGAGCCACCCTTTTCTATAGACGGGATGCACATGTCTCATGGAATTCTAGGGATGCAAGGACACCAAAATACTCCAAATCACACTAACACTCATCATGTTCACACTCGGTTTGGGAAGACATTTTTTTGATGCAGTATCTTTTTTGATTTGCAATTATCTAGGGGTATTTGTACTATGCGTTGCGTGTAACTCTTTCATTCCAGACTCGGCAACCATGTTTGCTATCCGCCAAGCCCAATGTCGTTCCAAAATTGCTGACCGGTCTTTAGATCGACTGCTTGTGCGTCTCGGCCTTGGCGTCGTGCTTGCTCTCAGAAGCCTTGTCACTCACGGCATCTTTGGCGGCGGAGGCACTGCAAAGAGATTGTTAGTCCTTGTTCTTCGTCAAGAATGATAAGTGTCGAGTTTTGATCGGAAACCATACCGAGTGCCGAGGGAGGCATCAGAGTCCTTGGCGACCTGCTTGTTGGTCTCCTTGGAGGCACCGCTGGTGGCCTGCTGGACAGTCTCGGAAACGTAGTTGGCGCCCTGCTTGAGAGAATCCATTGTGATGGGTGGTTTTGAAGAAACTTTTTTGAGTCTTGGGTGGTGTTTGATTTATGAGTTGTGACAAAAGGGCTTGAGAATGTGAATGTGAATGTGATGATGGTGATGGGAGGGAAAAGAGAAGAAAGTGGTTGGTACTCAAATCCCAGGCACTTTATATAGGAAATTCCCCTCGCCTATGACGAAACCGGGAGGAGCAGGCACCAACCAAGATTCAAGTTCACCTCAGCCTCACAGAGGAGAGGGGTCTTTCCCGAACTTCCATACGTCGAGATGTATTCACATGATCCAGATCAGTGGATTGCGTCATGGACAAGCCTAGGCTAGCTTTCTTTCCGTTTTCCCGGGCAACCGAGTACAGTGCTTGCCCCCTCGATTAAAGATGACGGGGAATAAGCTCCGGTGGTGGTTTACACCTTTGGCGGGCAAAGGCATTGGCTGGAGTGGATACAGCATGACCTGCCATCTTTGACAAAATGGCACGGGGTCGCAGGCAACGGAGAGTCCCTGAATGCGCCATGGTCTTTCTTCCCGACGTGTCTAAACCTGAGAAAGAGAAGAAAAGAGTGGCTTAAGCTTGCGCAAATGACGTCGAACTTCGTACCGCTTGGACGAGTCGTAGCAGTACCTAGCCCAGTCAGGAAACTTACACCAAGCGTGACGACGAGATGACGTAGCAGCACTCTGGAGTCGGAAGGTGGGGGGTTTCCGCGTGGAGGAGCCGCCAGCCGCCCGCAGCTGCGTGCTTGCCAAGTGCCATGAGCTAGGAACTGCTACTAAGCCGCTAGGCTCACGGTTCTGTTCACAAATCGAGATCTCGTTGCCCTCGCGGACGTTTGACTCCGAGATGCACCTGACGGTTGGATGACTTCGTCTCCAGTTGTGACTATGACGAGGGGCTTTTTCTTTCATGAGGGGCAATATGCACGGGTGACTAAGCAGCTCAACCTTTTCTGCGTCACTACAAGTGCCGGGCTCTGGGCACCGGTGCTCCAGAGCGCACCGGTGCTCCAGAGCGCGCCGGTGCTCCAGAGCGCGCCGGTGCTCCAGAGCGCGCCGGTGCGAAGTGACCAACTGGCAACAAGAGGCGGCGTCCTGGCGTGACGAAACTAGCGGATGCTGATGGCCGGTTTTTGAGTACCCGGGTTCTCATGTGAAGGCTGACGAATGCTAGGGATGGGACTCCTGGCAATGGACTTGATTTGCCTGCGGGAAAGAAAGAGAAAGAGGAAATGAGGAAATGACAACAGAGGACGGAATTCCGCCCTCTTTATTTTACTATGACGAATTTTACTTCGCGAGCTTCCTTCTCCTTGACTAAGTTTCTCCTCGCTTCTGTTGCGTGTCCCACGCTCGACTGGGGCACACTCGAATATTTTCCAGTCCAGCCAGCCAGCCAGGCACTGGCATGGCATGGGAATAGGTCACCACCGGGCACAATGGTCATCACTCTCCATCACAACCGTCAAAAGGCGTGTTTCAAGTGTTCGGTGGCACAAGGTGAACATGTGGCTGTCACCGTTCTCAATAGGGCTTAGTGCCGTTGGCTGCTTCACACGAAACTTGGACAATGGACGCGTTCCAAGATTGCTTCAACCCTCTTTGTAGCCTCAAATCAATCACCCGGCAAATTCTTGGCGTCGGGTTCAAAGCCCAGAAAGCAGCTGCCGCGGATCCTCTGTTGATTGGACCGTCCTCGAAACCCGTGATTCAAGATGAGTCACCTCATTCTGTGTCCAGCAAGTAAGAAAGACCCATCCAAGGAACCGGAGCAACCGAACTTGCGATAAGGCGTTAATCTATTCTCAGCATGCACTGACTTCGCCCAAGCTCTTTTCATTGCGCGAGCACCAGCATTTGATGAATTTTGGTGGACGACACGTGGCGTCGTGGGGCCGCAGTCGTGTATCAAGAAGTCCCCTGGCGCAGATTTCGAGGTAACGGATCTCGTTGAAGCCAGCATCTATCTTCTCGGCCACAATCGGGTGACCGGGATCTTGTTCCAGGAACAAGACCCTGAATAGGGTCATCAGCTCGACAACTTTATTCAGGCAACCGGGATCGGAATTGTGGACGGAGCCATTTTTGGCAGCGGCTCGGCCAAGCGCCATCATGAACTGCGGTCCCTCGGCAGCACGCTGTCAGTCAATGCCAAAACACCCAAATCGTTGGAGATGGCGATTGATAGCACATCGGCCCCAAGCTTGCATGTCATGTGTCTCTAACGTTCTGTGACCTTCATGAGTCGTATGAGTGTACATTCGGTGCTTCGTCTTTGGTCTCGACTCTCGTGCAACTTTCTTCTTCGAAATCGCGACCAGTTCGGAAGCCTTATCAACAAGGTCAATAATCCCTTCGTCGTGTGGCCGATTCAATCTTCGCCGTTCGATATCAACCTTGGGAAGCGCCGCGGAAGGAGCAAGTAGAGGGAGAGAGAAGAAATCAAGTGGACAGAGACGCAATCATGAATGGTGCTGGTTCATGGTGGCTTGAACCATCGCCAGGCCATCTATACGTAAGACTGCCACATGAAGACGAAGAGAGAGGAACCCAGTTTCAAGTCCAAGTGCGTCAAAAAGGTCTCAAGCTTTGCTGCAATAATGGACAAGAGCCGCCCGGCTTTCCCGACACGGCCACAACATCGTGCAAGTGTCTATAGTCCGCAGAAGGCCGTAGTCAAGGCGAATCGCCTCCTCAACCAGCCTCGACACCAAAGAAGCAGCCCCACGAGTTGTTCACCTGCGTGCATGTTCCCATGTGGCTTTTTTTTTCTTTCTTCTCATGGTTCGCCTACCCCATCGGGAACCATGTGCACCGAGACCGAGACTGAGACCGAGTATCGACCGAGTGTACATGGTAGAGCTGGCGCCAGCGCTTCCTTGATGAGTTCATGTCTTTTTATTTTCAAGTGAAGGCCTAACTGCAGGCAATTGCGACTTTTTTCTAGGATCAATGTATTTGCAATCTATTTAGCTGTTTCAAGGGTTACGAATAGCGCATTTGATGTAAACGTGGAGTGATGGTGCTTCTTCGTAGTTTGTGGCTAGGCTCTGCAATGCATCTTCTCGCCTGCTCTAGTTATGCCTGGTATACACACAAGGGGCCAGCCCAAAAAAAAAAAAAAAAAGGAAGGAAGGAAACCCATTTTTTGTCGTCCGAATGCTCAGCTTCCAGAAGAAAAAGGTCCTATTGCCCTCCATCAGCCCGTCTTGGGCTTGCGATCCCTCGTCGATTCCCACTTCTCCCACCCAGCCTGGCACATATCCTCGCTGACCATCAGGTCGCGCACCCGCAACGACCGCGCAAGCGACAGGTCGAGCCCCCTCGTCATCAAGCCTGTGTGCCGCAGGACGCTCGTGGCGGCATACCACCCCACGGCGATCAGCGACCCCATGGCGCTCCCGACGAGGACCTGCCTCGGGGTGTGGTAGTCGAGGTAGATCCTGCTCCAGGCCGTCGCGGCAGCCAGGCCGCCGGCGGCGAGGCTCATGGCCGTCCGCTCCAGCAGGGACCACGGGCGCGCGTGCCCGCGCACCGGCCTGGCCGGGCTGGGCCTGTGGCGCAGGAGGAGGAACAGCGCGAGGGAGACGCTCCAGAAGGCGACGAACTGCGCGTGCGAGCTGGGCATGCCGTAGCCCTTGCCGTGGATCCTGCGCGGCCGCTCCTCCTTGATGAGTCGCTTGAGGAGGAAGTTGAGGGCCTCGCAGCCGAGTTGGCCGACGAACATGAGGAGGACTTCTACCTCGCGCGTGGAGAGGATGAGTGTGGCGTAGACAACGCAGAGGGCTTGCGGGAGGAGGGCTAGGTAGGCACAGAGGAGGGAGATGGGGTCGTCGGGGTCCTGGAGAAGTACGGGGGGGAAGAAGTTAGTATGTTGATCTTTTGTTTTATCTTGAGTGTTCTTTTTTGCCTTACATAGTAAACATGCGTGAGAGAAAGAGACGCCAGGGGGGTCGTGTCGTCCCCCATGGCTGCGGTTTGGGCTTGTTTGGAAGAGGTATGAACGGGGGGAAAAGGTGCAGACGCTCTGCAGAATGAGAGGTGTAATTCTCTACCTAGTAGACGAGGGGGCTATGAATACATAGCTAATGGATTGTAGGGCAAATAAGAGAGAGGATGTGCTGCCAAACGAGCGTGTTTGGCTCTTCGCGGGTGAGACGGCCTTTTTTTCTGGGCTGTGGCATCGACTCTGCCTCGTGATGTGATGACGGTGGTGTTTTGCTGCAATTGGAGGGGTGGAGCGGAGGTGGGGAGGTGCATTTCACCGCCTGCTCTGTTTGGTGATGTGGGGAGTGGCCGGAGGGTAAGGGGGACGCAGACGAAGCATTTCGGGTTGAGGAAATGTTCCATGTCGCCATGGACACGCACTGACGAGGTTGGAGATTGACCACCAAGCAGTACGTCACTGCGAGGGCCTTGGGGCTTTACATCGTCGAGGGTGTGTTTTCCCACCCGTGTCATTGCAAAGCATGGCGGCGTGAACTGGCTGTAAAACCAGTTTGCGAGAAGGGAAAAAAAAAAAAAAAAAAAAAAAAAAATTACCGGTCCATTCACTCGGCCGATCTTACTCGCACATTTATTTCCCTGTTACACATGACCTAGCTTCTTCTTCCCATCTTCTTCTTCTTTCCTCCTCCTTCTCGTCTGGATAAAACGTCTTCCTTTCTGGCTCCAGAGCAGACCATGGTCCTCTAGCCCGCCGCGACGACAACCGACCAGCAAACCACCCTCCCGCCATGGACGCCGCGGGCGACGATGACGATGACGACCCTCGGCTGATGGAGCTCGACGCCCTCGCGGCCATCTTTCCCGAGATGCGGCACTCGCAGTACACGCTCGAGCTGGAGCTGCCCGTGGCACCGGCCCAGCCCGTCACCGTCGTCTTCCCTGCCGCCCCGTCTCCGTCTTCGTCTTCGACCATGCAGAATCCCGCGCCGGGGCCGCCGGAAGCCGTCGACACCCTCCTCGTGTCCCACCTGCCTCCGCTGTCACTGAGAATCACGCTCGCGCTCGGATACCCCTCGGAGAAGGCACCGCTCGTGTCCCTCGCCACGGCGCCGCAGTGGCTCGCCGGCGACACCCTGCGCGCCCTGGAAGACGACGGGCCGCGGCTGTGGGAGGAGGCGGGGAGGGACATGGTTGTGTATACCTACATCGATCACCTGCAGAGGGAGGCCGAGACTGTGTTTGGGACCATCAGCGCTGAGAGGGTGCTGGAGGTGAACCCGGAGCACAAGCTCGCCGTGTTGGACTTTGACCTGAATGCGAAAAGGGCCGCGTTTGAGAAGAAGACGTTTGAATGCGGCATATGCCTGGGTCAGTCATCTGCTTTTTCGTTTATTTGCCTCCCGTTAGAGAAGGGGGAGAAAAAAAATGCTAACACGTCTCAAGACCCCAAGAGAGGCACAAAGTGCCACAAGATGCTGGACTGCGGGCACATCTTCTGTCGCCAATGCCTTCGAGACTCTTACAACAATGCCATCACGGAAGGGAACCTCGCTGCGGTACGCTGCCCCACGCCCGACTGTGCCAAAGAGCGGGCTTCAACAACAACAACAACAACAACAACAACCACCCCGGCAGGCAGGGCCGGCAAGCCCAAAATCTTCATCAGTCCCAGCGAGCTGCTCCGGATGGGACTCCCTGAAGACACGGTCAGGCGCTACGTGAACCTCAAGTACAAGACAGAGCTCGAGGCAGACAAGGACACCATCTACTGCCCCCGCCAGTGGTGCAACGGGGCGGCGCGGTCCAAGAAACACAGGAAGCCCCAAGGGCTGTACTTTGCCGAACCAGCCGACGACGAGGTGGACAGGCAGTGGCAGGGTCAGGGCCAAAGACACGACGGCAGCGCCACCGGGGACGAGCAGACGGCGGATGCGAAAAACAGGTTCGACCCGGCCGACCTCTTGTGCATCTGCGAAGACTGCGGCCTCGCCTTTTGCCGGCGCTGCCTGCAAAGCTGGCACGGCGAGTTTGTCCGCTGCTCGCCGAGGCGGAACGAGGACGAACTGACAGAGGAGGAGAAGGCCTCCCTGGAGTATCTGCAGCTGCACACGAGTCCGTGTCCGACGTGCAACGCGCCGGCACAAAAGACGCACGGGTGCAACCACATGATCTGTTCGCGCTGCGACACTCACTTCTGCTACCTGTGCTCGTCGTGGTTGGATCCCGCCAACCCGTACAAGCACTACAATGCGCAGGCAAATGGCAAAGTCACCTCGTGTTACATGCGCCTCTGGGAGCTGGAGGGCGGCGACGGGGATGATGTCGGCTTGGGCTTTGTTGGAGGACGTGGTCCCGCTGCTGCTGCTGCTGCTGCTGTGGCTGCGGCTGATGATGATGATGATGATGATGGACCAGAGCAGTTGATTGAGATGATGCCCGAGATTGAGGAGCCCGATGTAGACGACGAGGGGGTAGGCGACGGGGTCGGCGACGGGGCCCCTCGCCAGCGCGTGGCCGGCATCAACCCGAATGGCGACCCCGTGGCCGTTGCTCGTGAAGCGCCCCTTGTTCTCCGGGTACTGGGCCATCAACCCCGTCGAGAGCCGGCCGCAGCACCGCCTCCAGCTCGACCTCTCCGCGCTGACGGCCGAGGTCGCGGACGCGGACGCGGACGCGGACGGGGACAGGAACGAGACCGAGCACAAGGGGGACACGGTCGCGGAGATGTCCGACGGAGAGGAGAACTCAACAACAACAACAACAACAATCACAGGCCCAGAGTCCAACGTCAACAGCCGCCCCGGGGCGCAAGACACATCGGCCGACAACGACCCGTCGTCCAGAACGAAGCAGTTGCAGCAGCCGCAGCAGCAGCAGCAGCAGCAGCAGCAGCAGGTGCCGCCGGTGCGCTCGACGCCGCCCAAGAAGCCTGGGTCCGGCGCTTCGTGCGAATGGCCCTCATGGACGCCGAGGACCAAGTCGACGGCCAGGATTCCGACTCTGACGACGGCGATTGGCGCATTCGCTGATGGTAGCGTCCGTCTCCCCGAGCCAGGTGTGCGCGCTTGGTCAATGGTTGCCGAGGCATCTTGGGGGTTGGCACCGTTCGGAAATGAAGCCACTCCAGTCAGAGCAAGAGAGTCTGCCGACCGGATGTTCTTTTCGGGAGAAGCGGGCTATACTAAAGGGCTTTCTCTTTCTGCCCCTTCTCTCCCCCTCAATAAGGGGCCCGTTTTGGGAAAGGAGAACGAGCAAACACGCCATCTTGTGGTCCAATACGAGCGCGATAATAAACATCCCATATGAAGGCTTCCCCATTGGTGGGTAGATGTCCCGTGGGATGGATGGGGGTTTTGGAGAGCGAGTTTATACGTTTTAAGATGAGATGACAGTAAAGGAGTGATTATAAAGAAGGAGGTATGGATTCAAAGGGAAAGACACTCTGTTTGGCACTAATGCAGTGGAAAAGGTATATACAGCACATGCCATGCCATGCCTTCCCTTCTATATCCGTCTGGCCCTTCTTCTTTTTCTTCTTCCTCATCGCCCCCAGGTCAAGAACAGCACTAGTGCAGAACGTATAGTCTTCAGATCGAATCTATTTGGCATGGCTGGTCCTAGTTTCTTCTTTACAAGGCAGGCAAAGAAAGGTCTTTCGCGGGAGAGAAGGCGTCATGTCACACGTCCAGATGGAAGTGAAGCACGTGTCCAACACGAACCCACGTGGGCAAGGGAGATGAAACAAAGCATCATCATCATCACCATCATCATATATATATATATATATATATATATATATATATATGTATATATAACAAGGTTCTATTGTGTACATTAGACAGCGAGTATGTGTATACATAACACGAAACACGTAGCACAAACCGCTACAAAGTAGGAATAATAATAATTATAATACAAAAGAGGAAACCAAACCAGCAAAGATACTCTAGCCCAAGTCCCTGCTCCTTTACCCGCATCCTATAAATCTACCCCATCGCCACGCCACCTACGTACGTACGTACATACATACACCTCGAGCCCCGACCCCCGGACTCATTCCACAAACCCACCTCCACCTCCACCTCCCACGGGCGGACATCAACCCCCAACGAGTTAGCCTCGCCAAGAACTCACACTCCTCTCCCAAACCAAAGACTTGTTGCTTCTTGCTTCTTACGCGAAACGCAAAACGCAGAGGTGGGGGGCGAGGCGGCGAGGCGGCGAGGCGGCGAGGCGGCGGAACTCACGGCTTGCGACTATACTGAACCCTGGCTCATAATCATCACCCACTCTACTAGGTACCTACCTAGGTGGGCACTAGGTAGGTATGTATGTAAGCCGCACGGAGTGAGCATCTGGTTTGTGATAAGGAGCCAGCGTGGAAGTATCTGTGTGAGATGAAATAGGGGGTTTAGGGGGCAGACTTGGAAGGAAGGAAGGCGGAAGGGGGGCGAAAAAAGCAAAAAAAGGGAGGAAAAAAAAAAGAAAAGAAAAGGGGGGGGAGGGGCGGGAGAGAGAGAGAGAGAGAGAGAGAGAGAGAATACCGGCTTAGGGCTCGGGACGCGGGGACACAGCAGTTTTATTTTTCTTTTCTTTTTTGGGGGTAAAAAAACCCTGCTAGCTGAATAGTCCTATAGGTCCGGTCTTGCTATAGCAGAATAAAGATATTGGACGTGAGAAACACCGCAGTCTGTGCGTTTCGTTTCGTTTCGTTTCGCTTCGTTTTGTTTCATGTTGATTTTTCATTCCCATTCCATTTCCATTTCATTTCATTCTGGGGTGGGAAGAAGAAGAGCAAGAGAGTGCAACTACTACGTCCCCTTTTTCTCTCTTACAAAGTAGAAGAAGAGAAGAAGAGGGAAGGGGGGGGGGGGGGGGGGGGGGGGGGGGGGGGGGTAGGTCAGGGCCGACGGGGATCAGGCCAAATCCACATACATGTATATACATATCTGCTTACCTGCCCACCCGCCTGGCACCAGTCGGAACTTTTTGGCCCAGACGTTCATGTTACGATCGGTCTGGAAGCTGATCGTGTCACGTCGGCGTCGTGACTCGTGGGTACCCTGTATTGTAATCTACAAACAAATCACTGCGATGTATGTTGTACATACGACCCGCACGCACAGGAGCATGGGAGACGACAACCTGGACTTGATGTACATGGGCACGGAGCTTTGGGAGATTGCAAAGGGGGTTCTCCGTCCCCCCCCCCCCCCCCCCCCCCCCCAAATAAGAAAAAGAAAAAACAAGTGATGACGAAATGAAGTGCTGTACAAAGTTCCTGTTTTCTTGTCATCCGCAGCGGGCGTGGGCGCGGGCGTGGGCGCGGGAGCGGCAGCCGACCAGGGGACCCTACTTACATACCTGGTACTTGGTTGGGGCCTTTTACCTGTGCGCTTCTCGATCGGAAAACAAGAAAAACTGGCTTGCCCTCTCGCTGGATGGGGAAGGACTCAGGAGGTTTGTGGACATGCCGGGGACGAGACCTTGCCTTGTGCCTTGTAAGTTGTAGGCATGCCATGCCATGCTCATGCTTCCGTACGCCCTGCAGAATGGAATGGGCATATGCACAGACGGCACATGCATACAATACACAATAAGCGCCTTTTGTTGTCTTCTTCCTGCCCTCTTTTCCCACACGCTCTGCGGCCAGAAACGAAGTGGCCTGCTTGGTCACCAGGCAGATGCCCGAAGATGCCTGACAGACTGTACATACATATATGTGGGTTGTACAGCCACAACAGCGTATAGCAAAAGCTTCGGCAGAACAGGCATCTGGCGCGTCTTGTCATGATTCCCCATCGCGCACTGCGCAGCGATCCGACGTGGTTTTGTGTGTGCGTGGTGGGGGGCTTTCGCTGTTTCGATTCGCAAATCAAGATGAAGAGGAGGAAATTAAAAATAATAAACCGCCTGCCATCTTCATGGGCTTCAACATGAAATGACTCGGGGTTCTGAATCGGCTGCAACTTTTTCTTTCTTTCCAAAACCAGGCCGTCTCTTCTGCCTGCAAGCAATCGTACGGCTCACCGATGCCCAGTATTCCATCAGTGTAGCTGCCTTCCAGAGTCATGGCCGAATCTCCATCGTCATCTTCATCTCCACCCCACAAACAGTAGAGAAAGGGGCTCATGTACCTTCCCATTCTCGGCGAAAGACGCATGCCAGATTGAAGGGTCTGGACACGACCTTGTTTATTCTCATTGCCCCAAAGGGCATCCATCTCCTGACATCTTGGCAAAAAGGCAAGTGGTATATCCACCTGACGCTATTCCGCTGTGCCATGAGTCTCGGACGCAGGTGCCTATTTTCCTGCTGCCTTGCAGACCTGCAACAGTTTTGTGCTCATCTTTGTTGGGTCTGGGCCCGGCAGTCTCCGTACAGAAAAGATCCTCGCCCGTGAGCACCTGCTTACCCTGAATGATTCGGCCCTTCCACAGGCAAGAGAGAAGACGAGGCATGGCCGAGCCATGGGCTTCATTGATGGCGAGCGACCGGGGTGGCCATGCGAATCGTTGTCTCCGCCGCAGTCGGGGCCCAATCCAGCCTCGAGAACAGAAAGTACATTCATGTACAAATCACCGGACCCGACGCTGGGAGTGGTTTGGGTGCCCAGAGTGCATATGTACGTACATGGAGGAGGGAGACACGGCAGGGACATATGATTCTGTGCTCATTCGTGTGCATGTGCGCATGGCGTATCGCGCGTGCGTGGTTGCCCTGTCCCTGTCCGTGCCTGTCCGTCCCTGTCAATCTGTCGAGGAATGCATTGCATGAGAAAGTTGCCGGCCAGTCCGAGTCATCGAAATGGGCAGACCAGCTTGCGCGTTTGCCATGCAGTCTTGTTGCATGTAATAGCATCGAGCAGGTGGCGCAGCTTCCACGCGTTTTTTTTTTTTTCTTCGCCAAAATCTGTACAGAGCTTTGTCTCCTTTGCGAACGTCGGTCGGTCGGTCGGTCGGTCGGTCGATCGGTCGGTCGGTCATCGGTCGGTCATCGGTCGGTGTCTCTTTTCTCTTTCTCTGTCCTCTTCTTCCCCGTAATCTCCCTCCAGTAGTTTATACTGAACGGAGCCAGAACCCATCAATCAAGCGTGTCGTTATTGGGCCAGGCTAATCGTGCCGACATGTACGGTATGAGTTGTGATGCCATCAGTTGATTGATGTGTGTTTCGTTGAGAAACTGGTGGCACCAGCATTTCAGCCATACGATGCTCTGGCGGCGACATATTTTTCTTCCGAGCTGATGGAGGCCAGCCGGCGGACTGACTCCTGACTGCCTGAGTGCATGACCCTCGTTTCGCCGTCCTTGGCCACACCTGATCTGGAGTCTTGGAGCACTTAGTTATGCCAAAAAATCCTGTGGGGCAGATGATCGAAGTTGAGCTGCCATCCTTCTTCGACGCCTTCCTTCTCTCATCCGAATGAAACTTGACTCGGATCCGAAGGCACGGCCGTCCAATGAGCCCTCCGATTTTGTCTGCGATTTTCTGTCTTGAACAATCACACGCACGATGCGCATGTGCCATGATTGCTTTTATTCTCGTCATTTCCACGCAGGGTTGCATTCCACTTTGTGTCAGTCATAAGCGCCGCAGGCGTTCAGGATATTGCCAAATAAAATAAAAATCCCTGCGCTTGTCTCCCTTCCATTTCTTCATCTCTTCAAGAAAGAACGAATACTTCGCTCACTTCGCTCGTCTTTCCGCTTTCTGATCATCCACTCAAGACTGCAGCATCTCTGGAATGTCACATCTCAGAATATGCCAAAATATTCTTGTCCGTTTTTGCAGTATTATGGCAGCCATGAAAGAAACACATCTCTTTTTCTTTTATTTCTTGGCGGCTCCATGATCATCGAGGTCCGGAATAGTCATCTGCCCTATGGGTGCTCATATTTTGTCAGGATTCCAGGACGAGCATGAAAGTACTTCTTGATCGTCATTCTACCCCGTTGTAACCGTGCTTCTTACGAAAGAGGCAACCCATCATATCCCCGGTTATTGACTCGCTTAGACAACGACCATCGGACAGGTGTCAGGCAAGAATTGGGATCTCTTTCAGCATAGCAACAAACTGGCCAGGCCGGGCTACCTGGTAATGCAGTGCTGAACAAGTTCGCCGGCTCGCAACCCCGCATTGCGTGATGGTGTTCGAGATGATAGGGGGGTCTGCATGATATGGGACGGCAGGCGAAAGCAAAGCAAGAAACTGACTGGCTCGGACAGGAGGCGGAGCAGAACGAAGGGAACGTCCTAGAGGTGATTTCTGAAGTGACTTCAAAGTAGGTAGGTGGCCAGTACATGCATAAGTCGAGGGGCTAGGCCTGACTGCTGGGTAGGAGGTACCTGCCCATGCCTGGGGCCAGGGGAGGGAGGGGTGTGGTCAGCCTGTGGCCCACCAGGTGACCCAATCTGGTGACGACTGGTGACGATCTTCCATGCCACCTGCCAGGCTGCCCCACCCCTGGGCCAACTGTCCGCCAGAATTTGCAAAGATCTTCGTGCACCAATCGTCCTCATCACGGCCCCATGATCGGATACGTCAACTCCTGCTTCGATGGAACACTTGTTGACGACTACCTACCTACTGAGTACCTGGAACCTTGACTGCCATCTCTGATAAGCTTAATTCCGTCTTGTATTCTTGAAATCGTGGCAGACAAATCTTCTCCCGAGGCACTGTGAAGTCTGGGAAATGAATTGGACGGGTCGCGCATAATGGTGACCATACGCCCTACTGCTCACCACTGCTCACCACTGCTCACCACTGCTCACATTTGGAGTGTTGATGCCCGTGAAACACCCAAGACAACCTAGCAAAATCTGCCAATCGGGAATCAAGCATTCCGCTACGGAACGAGTCTCTCCGACAGAATGGCCTGACAGCGGTGCTTTGGCAGCTCCAACTCGGAGAGATTTGGATGGACTGGGTCGTTGCATTAATAAGTTACTGAGCACATGAGTCCGTTATTCTCAAGGACAACAAACTCAACACATGTTTTCAACGCCCATGCCGGCTTCAGGCCATCATGAGGACATATTCTGCCGTTGGAGGATTTCGCGTGGAGTCTAAGAATAAGTCAAGGCCTTGCCTTGCACATGGTGGGGCCCACGGGAAGTAACCCAGAGGCCGACACTCCCGACAGCAGGCCGGGTAAAGTAAGAAGCAGTTCGGTTGGCTTTGTGCTTTGTGCAAGTGTAATGGAGGTATCTGGCAAGTTGACAGTTGCACCATACCTGGTGGTTACATCGCAACGGCGCGCCATAGACCACGAGACGTGAAAAATATCCCGGTTCGGCCGAGTGTGCTGGGCAGGTGTGGCGAGCTTTTCTTTTTTTCTTTTTCGAGCTGCCTGCCACCAGCAAGCCAGTCGCGACGACAGAAGAGCTGAAGGCGAGCAGAGCGCTGAAATCGTCAGCTTTGACCTGTGACGCAAAAGTCTCCTGCAGAAGTAAAGTTATCGAACCTTCTTTACACTCGAAAGGGGGAGGGCTTTTGACCGATCGGTCATGACGATGCGCTAGTACCTGATGTACAACCTACATACAACAGACAGGTAGGTCAAGGTGGATCTGTACGGCCAGCATTCCGGATGTTACTTCGCTGGTCGATAGAGTTTTGCGGATAGGCTGTAAGGCTGCCCTTGGATGGATGACCCTTGGGCCAGCAGTTGAGAATAGCCAACAATATCGTCTGTACGTTGGCCTCGACTCTTGCAATGTTCAGAGTTCTAGAGACACTGACGCCTTTCTCCCCATAAAGAGCACTGGCTTTTCGTTGCTATTCCCACGACAGCAAGGACTCGACGGTAACCCGTTGCCATTTTCTGTTTGACGTGAGTACAATGTTCACCCAGAGGTCCTTCGTTCCATCCATCGGCGTTGTCAGGAACAGGAGAAAGAAAAGGATCATGGTCGGCCCGCCGCCGCTTTGCAACCCAGTACCGATCGCTGGTGGGTAGCTCCTGCCCGCTTTAACTGGCAGCCAATGAAAGTACGAGCATGTCGCTGGACTACCGTACCTGCCTAGTACCTAGTAGTACCTAGGTGCCTACCTAGTAGTAGGTACCTGCCTAGTACCTACCAGGTACCTATCTGCACAGGGGCGCAGGCGAAACTGCCAGGCTGTTGTTGATTAGAGGCCGATACGTCACCCTGAGCTCCAGTTCGCTAAAGTCGCCAATGACCGAGGTACGGGACGCTCCTCTCATCCCGCAAAGTCTGCCATTCTCGTGCGCTTCTGATCGTGTTTTTAATTGGGCCTCCAAGGCTGTCAGGCAAATCTCATGTCCCTTGTCATGCGGCACCTATACCCTGAATTTCCCTTCTATCCGACCACCATTGGCATTTGTCTTGGTCATCTCTATCTAGCACTTTGTAAACAATAGAGCAGGTACATATAGGTACGTGCCTGCTCGCAACTGCCCCCACATCCATCGGCCTACTCGTCACTATACACCCCACCCCCCCCCCACGCCCCACCTACTTTCTCCCCCCCCCCCCCACCCACACAGACGCACACACCAATCTGATGACGAGAACGACGAAGGACAGACATGATCAATGATTTTCCAGCAAAGTCTTGGTGCGAATGGCACAGTTTTGGCTCTTGGGGCAGAACCTTGTCCAACTTGGCGGCTGATCCGCCAAATTTCGATTTTCGTTCAAGGTAGGTCAGGACACACATAAACACAACATCACTGGCCAGATGACACCAGAAGTTGACGGGACCAAATCCAGTAACTTGTAGCACCACGCTACCAGGTACCACTAGGTACTTTCGCTGGATTGCTTTTCACATGAAGAGGAAAAAAGTTCAACAGAAACTGCTACCGCTCAAAACGCATTTGACGGGGGTCGAAGCTCGCCGCCATAATTTGCGCACAAAGTCCCGTGGAATGCAGGTGCAAATTGACTCCATCAGTTGTGACTGACCGCGGATCCCGGGACACTATCAGTCTGGTATGGAGACGAATTGTTAGCATGATAATGGACAATGGAAACGGCTTCGTCTTCAGGCCCTGCTGTCTGAATCAGCAACTCAGTGTTGGGCGCCATCTCTCGCAGATTCAAGAATCGTCACCCGCCTAAACACCTGAGCTCTGCGGACAAAGACAAACATCAACAACCTCTGTCTGAGGGAATCAAAAGCTTCTCATTCTTCGCAGACACCATCACTCCCGTCTGTCCCTTACATCAGCCCACAAAGGCTGCTCCGAGCCTGGCCAATATTCGGGCTATCAAGAAATGGCCAGCCTGGACCATGTCAGCTCTACCATTGGCCAACTTTTGCCGTCCGAGACGGCCAGCCTATTGAAATCCCCCCGATTGACTGATGTCTGATGCCAGACACTCCTTTATCCTCCTGGATTCCTCCATCCTGTGCCTCTTTGGGCTGTCGCCCGAGATAGTAGCGTCGGTGTCGAATGTGATCGAGGCCAGAGGTCCTTGGCAATAACTGCCTGGTCCGAAATACAGCACAGGGTCCTACAGTCTTGTGCAAGGTGCAATTTTTTTTGTATTTCTTGTCCCGCGCCTTCTTGGTGAACAGAGACGACACCAGATCTGAACGAAGTTGAGATGAGTTCATTGGCTGGTTCTGTCTGTTGAACGGCACGCAAAGCTGTTTCCCAAAGACAGCTTTGCTAGACGTTGAACAAAGGAAAGCAAGGCTCAGCTCCAGCCTTGCCACCGCATCGTCTGCACATTCGGCACCACTCGACGAGTGGACACGGACAAGGACAAGAAAAAAGGGTGGCTTGGCCGGCCGAGAGTTTGGAAGCCTGCCGGAGAAGATGATATCACACTCCCATTCTTTCCCGTTGAACTTGCAGCTACGGTTCCACCAATTCGAGGATGGCCTCGACGAAAACAAGACGGAAAAAGCCAGAGGGCATGGCAAATCGAGCCAGGGCTGCCTACCACCACCCTTTTCGCCAGCAACTGGGTCAATCCCTGTCTTGCATGCCATCCATCCTTGCCGACGATAGGACTGGGGATGGCTTATGCATGGACGATTCGGGCGCTTCCCTCAGTCCAGCCAATGCCGCCGCTCGGCATCCTGGCTGGCTTTCGTCCCCCCGTCCCGGTCTTAGGTAGGTAAACCCAATCCTTTTTCATTTCTACCGCTTCTTGGCTCTGGCTGTCAGTACGGTCAGTTCGGTCGACCGTGTGTTCTGTGTGCTCGGTCGAAGCTCGGCATCTTGCGAGTCATCAGCGAGCGGGTTTATCGTTTGTTGTAGAAGCGTGCCATCGGCATCTGCACGAAGCGAGGTCCAGTGCTCTCGGCCGACATGATCTCAAGCTTTTGAAGTACCATGGCCTACCACCTGAGGCACTTCACCTCTACTGTCAATTGTTTGTGGGGGCTCCTCTTGATGTCACTAACAAGCACTCCGCATCTGTGTACCGTCGCAAGCCGCAACGCCGTATCGGCCGAGACTTGTCAGCATTAAAAGGGCGACAGGAGCGGGAAAAGGGGGAAGGGGGGGAGGGAGGGGCGCAACATTGAACAAGGCGACAGAAAGGGCCGAGAACCGTGCCATTCCGTCTAGAATGACACTGACTTGTCCGCTGTCAAGTCAACCTGACGACCTACGAGGGAGCCTGCTCGTCTCATGAATCACTATGCCACTGTCTCAACGGTCACCGAGCTTCTAGAAGAGTTGCAGGCCCTCAGGTTGGTATTTTCCCTGCATGCTGCCCTTTCCTTTGGTGCTTGCTTCCTGCTGACGACCAGGTAGCGAGCTCATGGTGCCGTGTACTAGAGTCTTTATTGGTATCCTCGCGACCCACAGCCCGCCCCTGTCGACTTGACTTGTCTTGTCTTGTCTGCGCATATCCGTCGAAGTCAGTCCCGCGCTTGATGGATACCAGGATACGCTACAGACAATCCAGTCAGGCGCATGGCTTGTCTACGCTTGTGCGCGCGAGCCTTTCGCTGCTCGCAGTGGAATCATGCACCCTGTTGATTGGCCCGTCTCTAGTAAAAGGCTCAATGGAGATCGCCCACCCACCTTTTGGCCTCTTGATCAAGACATGGGGACGTGATGGGGTCTTCTCTTCGGCAAACATAGGACAACGGCCGAGGGGCGTGCGCTGGCGGATCTGCCAGTTTGAATCTTGATGGAGAAGGGATTCGAAAGGTCGGCCTTTGGCCTTTGTAGCACGGCACGTCAAAGTACTGTTACCGGAGTACGCTGTGCTCAGGCTCGTACTGCACCCATGATGTCTTGGCCCCATGTCCCATCGCACGGCTGCATTTCCCGTACTGTCGGACTTGATCTCGCCCCCAACGTAACCGTCCATCTGTCATGGGCAGCGTTTAGGGCTCCGACTTTCTTTGTGCTCCTGGGGCAATTCAACTTTGTGCATGATGGAGACAGATCACAGGCAGGCGGGCAGGCGGGCAGGCACGAACACCATGGTTGTGACAATGGACGACGTGAAGGGTGGGTTTGATGCCTCGCCTTGTCTGCTCGAGACACTAATGACACCATCAGCGGAGGCAAGATATCATGACTCTTAGGCACGAGGTTTGGTGCTTTCCCTGCTTGGCCTGCCCCCCTCTTGTTCATCTCCTTCCGAGAACAGACGCCTGCACAGAAGAGAGAGGGATTGTATGCGCCGTTGAGTGTGTGGCTATACTGCGGACCGTGATCGTATCATACGCATGTACATGTACATGTATGTGTACATACACATGCGCATACACATGTGTGTACATACGTGCACATTGGGGCCGGGCAGAGGGAGTGCGTCCGGATCGATGCTAGCACGGGGGCCCGTTCGACCAGGCCAAGCCTCAAGACGCGCTGTCTAGTTTCAAGTTGCTTCACACGCTGAACGGAGACCCTATTTTATCTGCAATTCCTAGTTCCCGTTCCTGGTTGCTGAGGCCAGCCCTGGTCGACACATCCCAAAATGTGCCCGGCTCAGTGCCGGGCCTTTTGGCACCACACGCCCCTCCACAAGCATCCACAGCATCTGCCGTCTCTGGGGAGGGTCCCTCGGTGTATACAAGTAAAACGACTCACCCGCGACTCGCTCCTCGACTCGATGGCGATCACACTTGCTTCAGTCTTTTTCTTTTTCTCGTCCAAGACGTCGTCCGAGCCATCGTCCAGGACAAGATAGAGTGGCTCGTCTCTCTTTCAGACTGTCACAGCCGCGTCGTCAACAACAAGCCCCCGAGCTCGAGCCCTACCTGGCTTACCATTGTCACCCTTGCCCCTTGAAGCTTCTACTACATTGCTGCGGAATTGGGGACAAGCAAGACGGCAGAGAGATATCTTCTATCAAAGATATTCTCTATCCACTGCTGCGGGACTTGAAAGGGACCTTTCTTCGCCCAGGTCTCGGGGTACTTACAGACAGGACGTTGCTCGCTTCTGCCCCCCCCCCTTCCCGCCCCTATCCCTTCTACATGCTACATTGACGGCATCACGCATCCGTTCGCAAAGAAAGACATGCACCTATGATGACCACGGCAGCATACTCAGCGGCCACAATGACGGAGCTTCGAGGAGAGCCCGCTCACTCCAGTCTTTGGTCCAACTATGGAGGCTCCTCACACTTGCCTAGCCGAATGGGAAGCATGGACTCCTCCATCCACGGTTCTGCATCAACACATGTCTCGGCAAGACCGCGAGGAGACATGGAGCACGCATACTCTTATAATCGATACTCTCAGGACGACTCTGCCTCGTATGAGCGACAAAACTCATACTCGGGCTTAAAACGATCTTTCTCGCAAGCTGAGCAGCCGGCGTACCAAGAAATTGTGCATGATATGAGGGACGACGGGTCACGACTCACAATGAATCAAGACCACAAGCTACTATCATTCCGACGCTCCCAGGACAAGTCGACCGTGGTTGACCAGCATGGACGCGTACAACAACTCGAGCTGTCTGCGCAGCTGCACGGCATGTTCTTCCTGTCCGAGATGCCAGCCAACACAAGTGACGGTGCTGCGCTTCAGCCCGAGCTCACTTGCTACCGACGCAATCTGTTCCAGATCAGTGGCTCATTGGTCATGCCGCGAGGGCAGTTGTCTGTTGTGAATGAAGGCACCGAAACGCTTCCCGTGAACAATCTGGAGGTGTCTGTCTCTGCCATTGAATCCGTCGACGGAAATCCGGTCCGGCTCATTGTCATTCCCTGGAAGACACCTCCACCGAATACCACGGAAATCAGCCAGGGGCCAGACCAAGAACCCTCTCCCTTGCCCCTGATTCCCTTTCAGGAAGATGGAGCAGAGGCTGATGGAGAGCTTGCCGTGTATCCCATCGGCTGGCGTCGTCTTCAATTCAGGATGTAAGTTGCAGTTTGCCCGTGGCGAAGAAGAAGAAAAGAAAAGAAAGAAGAAGACATTTTTTTCCTCTCAATTTTGTTCTAATAATCCGTGCAGAGCAACTGCCAACAATGGTCGGAGAAAGGAGCTGCAACAACATTTCGTTTTGCATTTGAAGGTATTTGGTACTTTACCAGATAACTCCAAGGTTGTCCTGTCAGAATCCATCACCGCGCCGATCGTTGTCCGTGGTCGAAGCCCGCGCAATTTCCAGGCTCGTAAAGAGATCCCTCTCTTAGGTTCCAGTGCTGGCTCAAGAGGCCAGGCCTTGGTAGAGACTGGTCTCGGCGTTGTTGCCAGCGCCATCAGTCTCAACAAGGACGGCAAGGCCAGGAGTGTGGATATGCAGGCGCCCAGATCTGCCTTCACCTTCAGCCCCCCCAAGCCGCACAACTCGAGCATCAGTGCGATGAGATCAAAGTAAGCCTTGCCCAGTTCCCAAGGGATACGACGATGACATTGAGGAGAGTGATTTTCGCTGACATCCATCTGTCGCTTTCCTCATCCAAATCAGCTCTTACCCATCTTGGCACTCGCAAGTCTCGTCGACTCTGGCGTCTGATCCGTATTCCAAACTGCCTCTCTCCGGCTCGTCTAGCTTTGCCAATGAGCCACAGGATCTCCCGCTGCAAACATCAATGGCTTCGTCCGTGTCTCTGCCGCTGACGACAGCAGAGCACGGCCATTCAGGACTGCGGTCGCAATACAACAATTACACAACCACGTCGACGTCGCAGATTCCCGGCAGCAGTGTCACGATTGGGTCGGAGAGTGCCTTCACCATGCCTCGGTACATGGATGGTACCTCTAGACCATCCAAAAGTCCACGACACCATGGTCATCAGTCCATACACAGCAGCGGCTCGATTCAGCATACCGAAGGTCCTGACTACAGGTATGGCTCTTTTCGTGGTATGAGCAACGGTGTGGGTGATGTGTCACCTGGAGGCAATCCCCCGGCTGGCAGGGATTACTACCCTTCTGCGAATACGTGGACCACGACAGCCTCCGAACCAAGTTCCAATCTTTCGTACGCGAGCCACGATGGGAGAAGCTATCCTGGAATTCCACCTCTGAAGCAAGATACTTCATCCTATAACAGCAGTACCCGCGGATCCTTCGACAGCATCAACAATTACTCGTGGTCTGCAACATGAAATCCATCTGAGCGATGACGTGCAAATATGAAGAAGATGTTCTCAGCCACCTGATGAAGAAACAAATCTGGGCGATCCCACATGTCCGGCAGCTCTCGGACTTGGCGTGTTCTCAGATGTCGCAAGACGCTTGAACTCATAATCCCGTTTTACTTTCATTCGTTCTTGGCCGTGGCTGTGTCATGTTTCTTTCGGCACTTGAAGCGACGATGTCCCTGCTGTCGGCTTCATTTCTTGGCGATGTGGATCTCATTCGCTTTCTGCTGCCACAACACACAAAAAAAACCCTGAGTTTAAGCCGCCTCCTGAATCGCAGCCTGGTTGAGCGCGTGACGGGGGCGAATTTGGTACCGGGTCCGCGTCAGCAACAAAAAAAGACTTTTTGATACGGAGAGCGTCCATGACACGCGTACCAGAAGCGAACCCTGGCATTGGCGGGCCTTGTTTCGAGTCTGCATGGGCACTTTGGAGGAGGGAAACCTGCATTGGACAGCGCAAAGGCTGGGCGAATGGTGATTGAGTTTGTGAGTGGGCTTTTATCATGAAGAGACGTGGACAATGTGTCATGTTGGGAGAATAGACCCACCATAAGTAGGGACTGGGTATACATATATACTAGGTGCATATACGTACGTCATGTATATCGTAATATCGTGCCTTGTACCTGGGACTTGTTGCCTACTACTTACTACCTACTGGGTACTGGCCACCTATGCACAAGGCTCTTGAACAGCATCATGCGTCCACGGCGCAGAAGTAGAGTTCACTGCTCCAATGGCGTGGGCTGTGGCCTGACAAGAGGTTTGCCATCATCTGTAAGACGCTCAGCCGGGACAAGGACCGAGTCGGGGCCGGGGCGGAGTGTTTTGGAGAGGAGGCGCAGGACAGGACAGGACAGGACAGGACGGTCTTGTCAGGGGAGACGAGGAAGAAGAGTCTTTTGCGGTGATTGCGAAATGTGGGCATGTAGAATGTTGGTGTACCCTTTTCTTTTCTTTTCTTTTTTTTTTTTTTTTTTTTTTTTTTTTTTTTTTTTT
>SRQA01001110.1:0-12713 GCA_018360365.1 Claviceps citrina
TAGAGGTCAAGGCGACGTATGGCTCGTCACCACGGCGGTCTATACGCAAGGTTATAATAACTTAATTAGTTATACAAGTTAATAATGTAAAGAGACCTATACCATTAGGATCGCGGTCCCTAGATTAATTAGTATTGCGAGGCTAAGTTAGATTATTATAACGTGGCCGCGCGCACGCGGGTGAGAGGGCTAAAAGCAAGGCAAAAAGGTTAATAATAATGCTACCTAACTACTAGAGGCACGCCAGCCTTTATACTATATAAACTAATTAATCCTTCTTCCTAGCTATAACCCATAACCCCCTAAGGCCTTTATCCTTAATAACTATAAGGGTCGCGTTACTCCCTACATAATCCTCCTTAAACGCAAAAAAAAAACAAAAAAAGCGTTAACTAGTGACGCAACTATTTAATCCTAGCGCCCTGATTATAACAAACCTAAACTATGTAACTCTTAAGACAACTTTAGAGTCTTTAGTGTGGTTAGCTACGTAACCCTTAGGGTTTATAGCTGTTAAAGAGAAGAGGTAGATTACCGCTTCTGTAGCGTCTCTAGCTCCTTAGACAATCCTTAGTTGTTACACTACTCACAGCAGCAAGCCCTCCTAGCGCGCGTATTAGCTTAGTCTTTTTAATTTAGCTATTCCTAGTTTGCTTAGCTATACTTAGCCTTAATTACATCCTAGGCCCTTAGATTAACTAGTCTAGGAAGCACAATAGATAGCAAAGTCCTATTCTAAGGCTCTTGCATAATATTAGGCCTTAGCAACACCTTTTCCCTTTTAAAAAGCCTAATAATATCCACTATAATGCAAGCGCCTACGGCTCTAATCCCTTTATCCTATTCTAGAGCAACAGCGGCTTTATAATACCTCTTGTAGGGCCGGCTACTAGTCCTAGTCTGCTTCCTATAAAATTAAGTAGCACAAGGCTAGGGATTATTACAAAAAGACCTATCTTAGCTTAGTACTAGACTCTTACAAGATTAACACATCTTAGCTAGCATTTTTACAATCCTACCTAGTATCTCGGGATTAGATAGTGCTTTAGAAAGAATGTTAAATAGCACGCTCTACCAAGCTTTGCTATGTTAAGCTAGCATTAGAGTTAGAGGCAGGGGTGATTCCTTAATAGGTGTATTTTCTATATTAGACAGCGATCTAAGCTGCTTAAGGCTTGCTAATGCTTTGCTAAAGGAAATTATGTAATCCTTAATAGTCAGGATTAGACTTAATTCCTTATACAAAGTCCGCTCCTAGTTAGCAATTTCCGCTTACAAGGCAACATTCTATATAACTAGCTTACTAATAATCCTAATTTTAGGCATTTAGGGGTTATCCTACTATCGTATAAGCTAGCGCTAGTTATCGGCTATGTATTTAATTAACCGCCTTTTATTTATTAGGCGCTCTCCCTAAGGTGCAAGCCTTAGCAGCTAAGGGAGCCCTCCACTAAATATTTAAAGGTGTTCTTACGTCTGTGGCATGTGGCTATAGCCTCCCACTAAGTGCTTAATATTATAAAAGAACTACTAACATAAATTGTTATAGTTAGGGACTAGTTAGAGCGCAATCTTATAGGCTACAATGCTCTATAGGACGTAGAGGATTATATTTATTCCTCTAGTCTTTTTATCTCCTTCTAAAACCTTATTTATAAAGCACTAATTACAAAGGTAGCAGTAAAAGCTGTCTAAGCTATTGTAAGGCTTCCCTAGGGTATTATCCCTAATATACTCTAGATTATAAAGCCCTCTAGCTCCCTATAGCAACACAAGATTAATTAGTCTATAACTAACTTAACACTAGATTATCTAAAGCAAAAAGGAAATTATAGCATAGCTATATTCCTAGCCGCCTTACTAGTTACAGGCAGGAACACAAAGACCCTAGATCCTATAGGGATAGTTAAGTAATATTATAATTTAGTGCTACCCTTTTAGCGCCTTAAGGAACCTTTCTTAACAGCTAGTCTTTAAGGAGTTAAAATAGTAGAACGCTCTGTAAGATCTATCAAAAACAAACGCAGTCTAATAGGATATTATATAAATAAATCCAGCCACTAGGCGCCGGCCGCCCATCTCCTTATAGAGGCGTGTAGGGTTATAGCTAATACTATATTTAATATTAATAACTATATTAGTTACTTGCGGAATTTAGAAGGCACGAGGCCCTATCTTCTAGGCTAGTTATTCGCGGCTTATAATATCCTTCCTAATAGCAAAGTTAAAATCACATATTACAATAATATGCTCTAAGCCTTGTGCTATAATTTTTCCTATAGCTAGATAGTTAAACTAGTTAAGCTAGCGCTAAGTGCCCTAGGGCCTTCCTAATATCTTAATAAACTTAAATGCCTCTATCTTGTGATTTTCCTAATCTTTAATATTTAGCTGCCTATCTACAGGGCAAAGGTCCTTAAGTTATGCCATAGTGTTTATTACCCACATATACTCTAGTTATTACTTAGGCTATACGGACCTTTGCATAAAGAAAACAGGCTGCGTTCTATATAGCTAATTAAGTGGTTTTTATATATAACTAGCTTTAGACAGGCAAAAGAACTTCCCTTTAAGACAGTAGGTACTAATAGTGGCATGCACTATTTTATAGTTTTAATACTTAAAGTATCTAACAAGTTAAACCTAGCGTTAGCTAGCTAAGTCTTAAGGGCAAACATAAGCTATCTTAGGGCAGTATAATTAAATAGTATAAGTATAAGGGGCAAAATTATTATATACATTACAGGCAGGAGCTTGAAAAAAAGCGTGTTATTAATAAAGAAGTTCTAGCTTTGTTATATAGGCACGAAAAAAAGGCTCTTAAAAGAGTGTTATTATTTATTAACATCCTTTGTAATTCACTCTTGTAGCTAGTAGTAGCGCTACTAGTTAGCAATAGCTATTATAACTGTTAGGCCTTCCTAACGGAATCCCATCTAATATGTGTTAACACCTTCTTCGTAAGCTTTCTCTTTAACTTCCTCTTTTCTTTACTTTTAATACTAAGCAAAAAAACAGCAGAACTACTTAATTATAGCAGAATCTCTAAGCAAAAGGCATAAGGACCTCCTAAACGTCTATAGGCTTATCTAAGCTCGTATCCCTATCTTGCAGCTATCCCTTAATATCTTAATAGCATAGTCTAGCCGCACTAATATATACTAGAGCAACCTTTTAATAAAACTAGTAAGTTATAATAGGTATTATTTAATTAGCTAAGCTAGGAACTAATGCATTAGTAATATCCTTAGTTTAATATCTAATTTACATTCTAGGTTTGTAGTAGCATTAATATTAGGGCACGCAGTACCCTAATCTATACTAAGATAGCAGTGCGGGATCCTACTAAGCCCATTCAAAACCCGCCTAAGGCTCTACTAGTAGCTCTTAAAAGCACTAATATAATAAAAGAATTTATACTAGGAGTGGTCACAGATACTTCGCTCCTATATAAAATCTGCATGTAGCATCGCCCTAGAAATAGGGTTTATATTCCAGCCAAGCTAGCGCACCCTTAGGGCTATATTATCAATTTAATCACTAGCTAACGTAAGAGGCGCATAGGGTTCCTAGTAGCCCTATATAGCAAGCTAAATAACGCCTTCTGCTCAAACTATACAAATACATACTTAAAGACTATTAACGCCTTTGCTAAGCATATGTGCTTCCCCTTCTATAAATATATGTTATTAGAGGGGGTTACTAGGGGTTCTTGCGCTAACTATATCTATAATACAAACAGGGCCTCTTATAAGTGGAGGTACGCTATAGAGTACTAGGACTTTAGATTAAGCTCTTAAAGGTTAGGGTTTGCTACATTCTTTAGCAAAGACTAAAGGGCTAGTGGTTCTCTTAATAGTTTAGATACTTTTAGTAACCTAAATAGTAATACTACTCCGCGGATTAAGTATAATTTTCCTCCTCCTTTCTAATTAGTAAAATATAACTAGTAATCCTTTGTCTAATAATAAGAATTAACTAGTTCTTAGGAAAGCTTTGCTTTAATAAGCATTACTAAAAACAAAGAAAGCAAGTAGGGATTAGGGATAATTAGTGCAGGCAATATATAGAGAAAACAAAATAATAAACTAGGAAAAATAAGAAAGCGAATAATATAGTGTAAAAACAATTAATTATTATAACTAAAGCAAGAAAAGAAATATACTCTCCCTCCTCCCTAACTAAAAACACTATAAACTTATATAAGGTATTTTTAGTAAACATACCTAGTGCTAAACGTTAAGGCCTTTGCCTAGTAGCACTATACTAGGGCAAGCCTTATAGTCACCTCTTATCTGCTTGCTAAGACATAGTAGCTAAACCTTAATAAAGTGCAGAGGGTAGTAGCGTGGAGAGACAGGGTCTTTAACCTCCCTAACTCTAGACATAGTAATAGTAGCTTCTTTACTAAGGGCTTCCTTATGTAAGACTATTTAATTAAATATCTTATAACCTAAAACTAAAGGGTGTAGGTTAATAACCTTATTAGGGTTAGAGTAGCCTAGAGGCAGGTGAAGCTAAGGGTTAGCAGATAAGCGCTACTAGCTAGTGTTATCCTAGTAGAACTTCTTAATATAGTCTCTAGACATAGTCTTAGATAGCACTATACTATTAAGGGTCTTTAGACAGTAGGCTCTAGTAACTAGTGCCTAGCTATAGATGTAAAAAGGGCTATTCCACTACATTATAAGCTTCCGGTTTAATAACATATCTATAGCATAGCAGATATTATAAATAAGCACAAGGTCGCTAGGCTTTAATTAATCTCGTCGCAGGCTACTAACGTTGCCTTTGTTAGTATATTCTGTAAGCTTTTTTCAAAAAGCAAAGACTTTCTCCTAGGCTACTATAACATTAGCTTCCTTTCTCTTAAGCACCTAAACTTAGGCTATAAAAAGGTCCTCCTTTAAGACCACAGAATCCTAGTTAATAAGGCGCTAAGTAGGGAATTTAACCTCTAAGGGCAGGATTAGCTCCTAACTATATAGCAAATAGAAAGCGGATTTTCTATAAGAGGCGCAGATCGCCATTCGGTCTGCAAAGAGAGCTAGCTTAAGATAGTCTAACCACTTATTATTATAACCTCCTATCTTTAAAATAGCTAAGGCAAGGGACTAGTGCCCTACTTTAATAGACGCGTTCGCCTTTAGGTTATAGCCTAAGGTTTATATACCTTTAATGCCTAGAGCCTCCAAGGCCGCCTTAAGGTTGCCCTGCATTTTAGGGCCTCTATTAAAGACCACAAAGCAAAAAGCACTAAAACAGCAGACTAGACTCCAAAGGAACCTCCTAATTTCCTTAACATTAGCGCGTAAGACTGCCTTAGCTTCGACCTAGCCTATGAAATTACAATACGCCTCTAGCAGGTATTTCTTGCTATTATCAGGCAGTATATGCTAAGTGTTAATATAAATCTTGCTTATAGGCATGCCTAGCATGCTAGGGATTAATAGCTCCCTAGGCCTCTAAGGGGCAAATATCTAGCAGCGCTCACAAAACCGCAATAGTTTCTGCATATTTGTGTAACTATTTGTCCACTAATACCTACTTTTAATTAAATAGTAGACTACTTCACAACCCTTATAGCCTAATTCTTCGTGCGCAGCCTTAATAATCTAATTCTGCTCCTTCTTATTATTAACCACTAAGCATAGGGCTTGTAAGTCATCGCGAGGGCGGGTCTAGAGCTTGCCGTTATTAATATAAAAGCGCTAGGCCTATGCCCGCAGCTTCTAGTACTTCTTAGAGGTTATATCCTTTAGTTTTTCTAGCGTTATAAGGTAGTTTATTAATTTCTGCTAGTCCTTGCTATAATAGGCCCTATCTTTAGGCATTAAGAGCACAGGGTTTAATTTAAGGTTAATAAACTCCTTAATATTGCCTTCAACTAATTAATCTCGCTTATTAGATTCTCCTAGGCCTTTTCGTGATAAGGCATTAGTAATTTTATTCTTTTCTCTAGGGATATGTCTAGCAGTAAAGTTAAAGAGCATAATATAGCTAATCTATCTTATAACTAAGGCTCTAGGGACGTTATTTACAGCGCTATTAACCTAATATACTAGGACTTAGGAGTTAGTCTCTAGTATAAAGGGCACTCTATAAAGATAAACGCAAAGGCATTAAAAGGCATAAACAATAGCCTTGCATTCCTACTTTGTAGCATTATACTTTTGCTCTAATTCTTGCTAAGTTCCACTCTTAAACCTCACAGGGTGCCTCTTGTTATTAACAACCTATTATAATATAGCCCCCTAGCTAACTAAGCTAGCATTAACAGTAAGGATAATCTCCCCATAACCTACTAAGAGATTAAGTAATACTAACACTAGTGCCTTAGTTATTATAGTAATAACCGTGTCTATAGCATGCTATTCTTTATCTCCCTAATGCTAAGGCGCATCTTTTTAAAGCAGCTATACTAGGGGTTTAGTAACCTAGGCATACTTCTTAACCTAGAGCCTATAGCAGCTAGCAAGGCCAAGAAAAGACTAAACATTATATACATTCCTATAATGCTTTTATTTAAGTAGCTTAGTAATCTTTGCTTTAGTAGGCGCACGCCCCTTTATGCTACAAACATAACTAATAATCTTAAGGGAGCTCTAGCAGAACTTTGACTTTAGCGCAGAGATAGTACAGCCTATAAGTTTAATATTAACAAGGACTTAGTTAATATTAATTAGGTGTTCTAGCACGTATTAGCGGATCCTAGGCAAGATTTTAGCGTTATTATAAGTGATTTTCGGGCCCTTAACCGCAATGTTATTAAGGAAGGGCGAGCAAACCATAGGGATTAAGTTAAAGAGGATTTATGCTATTATCTAGCAGAACTATGTAACTAAATTAGTCGCCCCTTGTGGAAGGGTACAGAGGTAATAAAGCCCTAATAGCGTTAAAATTATAGTTATGTTATGGCTTTATAGTGCTAGCCAGAGCTAGTTGTACTCGGAGAGGAAGTTAAGCAGGCTAAGCAGTTTACATATTACAAAGTCCTTGCTAAAAGCCTCGGCGCCTTAAGGGATATGAGCGTTACGAATCGTAATATTATTATACTTTATAGCTAATAAGATTAAACGCACTCCTCTATCCTTCTTTAAAACTAAGAAGTAAGGGTTCCTATAGGCTCCGTAGCTTTCCTTAATATAGCCATACTTAAGCTTCTTTTTAAGTAGCTCTATTAGCTTATCTTAAAGTCCTAAGGGGATTAGAATTAATCTCGCTTGCTAAGCGCTATGTTTAATAACTTTAATAACCTAAGGTAGCGTAATAAGGGGATTAACTAATCCACACTCTAACAAGTCCTAAGCTAGCGCCGCTTCTTAGTTACAGAGTATCTCACAGAACACCTTAAGCTCCTTAAGCTAAAGCTAGTCTCCGACACTAGATATTAATTAATTTAGCTAGTCCTAAGTTAGTTAGAAGCCCCGCAGCTTTTCACTAAATCTTCTAGTAATATAATCTACAAACCTGCCGCTTGTGTTAAGGCAGTCTTTAGCTTTAGCCTACTTCTTTGCCTTCTAGTTAGGGTTATCGTTAGGGGTAGTGCTATTAGAGGGGATATTATCCCTTAGGTGGATTTTATTAGCTTTCCTTTTATATATAGTATTTACCTAAAGCTTTACAGGGGGTTTCTTAGTAAGAGGTCAAAGCTTAGCAGCGGCTTTAGTTAGGAGGCTATAGAATTTCTTAGCTATTAATTCTAGCGCTAAACTTGTAATACATATGCCTTCTTTCTAGGTAACTTATATAACTTTATCTCCTTCTTTAAGCTCTCCGCGCAGTCCTTCGCAAACCTTAATATCTTTAATATTATTAAGGACCGCAAGGGAGTTAACTATAAGTTAAGGTGTATTTAAAGGTGCTAAGGTTAGTTTAGTAGTTCCCGTCTCTGCGCGTAATATAGTTAGTTCGCTTATTTCCGTTTTTATCTTAGTAGTTAGTTAGTTATTTATAACCACACTTGCCCTAGCTAGTATTAGTTTGTTAGGCAGGTTATAAGAGGTGGCAGTTATCTAGATTAGCGCGGCTAGCATTAAGCCTTGTAGCTAGTATATAGTAGGAAAGGTCCTACTAGTAACCTTACTCTCCTCTCCCTTCTCCCTCTAGGCCTCTAGGTCTAGCGCTAAGTAATATCTCTTAGGCTTCTTAATAGTAGTTTGTTATGCCTTAATACTAGCTTAGGTGCCTAATATTAAGTGATTATTTAGTAATTTGCTAGGTAAGAAGGATATATAATAAACCTACATAAACTATTCCCTTTCCCTATTAGTAAGCTCCTACTAAACGCCTTTAGCAACCTTAGAGACTATAATAATATTATTAAACCTACACTTAATAGATATATTACCCTCCCTATTACTATACTTAAAGGTAGCTTAGGCTATTTAAATAAAAGGCATCCTAAGGATTAGTTTTATAAAGACAGTATTAGGAGATATATAAAGTCTAATAGGGGTCTAAACGCTTTTAAGGTAGAGTTTTGTGCGCACTTCGCCTATTATTCTAATTGCTCCGTTAGTGTAAGACGTAGTGTTAGCTTCTGTAGTCGCTAGATAAATCTTTAAACCAGCCTAGCAAGCCTAGCTCTTAGTGATAATATTCCCTTGTGAGCCACTATTAATTAGGGCTAAATAGAAGCGTTCATCCGAGTTGCCTAGCTTAACTAGAAGGTGCGGGAGGTCCTAAAGGTAGCTAACAAGGGAAACAGGTTAAATAATAGAGGCTACTATTATGCTAACAGCCTTATCTAGGCTAATGGTATTAGTCTGTAAAGTCTTAAGGTGAGGATTAGATGTTACTAACAGGTTACCTATCCTTTTCTACATAACTTCCTAGAGTGTTATATTAACTCCCGCAGTAGGGGTTCTTATATAGTGATCCGAAATGTCTTTAGCCTTGTCTAGCCTAGCATCCTTCACAAAAGCTTTTAAGTATTAGATTATATTAACTATTTAATCTTTACTATCCTTAGTTTAGAGTCGTTTTCTTAGCACTATTATACGTTCCGTAGCTTGTGCATCTTCCGTCGCGCTAGGCATAAAGTAGTACATCTTTTCGACTCTGTTAGAATGCATAGAGCACTCTTAGCTTATAGCCTTAGCTAGGGATAGCATTAAGTAGCAGAGGTCTTAAAGACTAACTCTAACTTTTTTTTTAAAGATCTTGCTGTGTAGCATTTCTAATATGCGTTTGCAAATTAGGTTAGCTTCCTTATAGTTAGCTTTTACTAACTCCAAGAGCTTATTATTAATCTAAATCTTAGCTTTAGTCTTCCTAGGCTTTCTAGAGCCTTAAGGCAACTTCTTAGTAGTCCCTAAGTTTACTATAGCTTACACACTAAGTTCTTAACCTTTAGGCATTGTGTTTATAAAGCCGTCTACCAAAGCACTAACCAAGGCTATTATAGTGCTAGTAGAGACTGCTACGTTCGCTATAGGGGTACCTATAAGACCTAGAGGCGCCACTAAGGTCACTAGAGGTGCAGGCATCACAGCGTAGATTAGGGCTAATAACATTAATAATGCTATTAGCGGTGCCCTAGAGTTCCCTGTGCGCTCGAAATAAATTACCATAGCTATAGTAGTTCTAGCAGTACTATTTAATCTTCGTAGCGGGTAATATCTACAGGAATCCTTTGTTCTAGTAGCCTCTTCTACTATAGCTACTTCTATCTTAGTTATGTTCCACTTATTAGGCCCTGTACTAGGTCTTGTCTTTATAGTAGGCAGAAGGTTATAGGCCTTACTATCCTTAAAGATCAAAGCCTAGAAAACTACTGCCTTACAGGTAGTGCTACTCTTAGAAAGGAAAGCTTAAACAAAGCCTAGAGGGATAATGCTACTGCTAATATATAGCAGTCCTTCTCTCTAATTATACTTACTAAAGCCTAGGTTAGTATCTAAAGCTAACACTTAGCACTAGTTTATATAGTGCTTAGGTTCTTTACAGTAGTTGCACTTAATATCTTTCTAGCTGCTGTTAGCGCTGTAAGACTTGCTATAGTTATTATTATTATACCTGCCACCAGACCGCCTACCGCCGCTATAACCTTCTCTCTAATTATTACTAAAGGTGCTATTCCTAGCGTCCTAGTTAGTTATTATAATATTCGTGCTAAAGTCCTGCTAACTAGTCCCTCCTTAGCGGCTAAACTTGCTCTTAAGCTGCTTAAGGAGATTAATATTCCTATCCTATTAGGCAACTATAATTTACATTTCCTTGAGTTATTTAGTTAATAGATCTATTTAATCTTACTATTCTCTAAAGGTTCTAGGTGTTCTATCCTTATTATTAGAGTCTAACGCTGTGTAAGTAGGCTAACTAGCCTTAGGCGTCTCTTTAGCGAAGCGGACTTTACATTAATCTAAATTAGACTTAGAATCATAAGAAACTAATTAATCCCTACGCTTAGATTGTGTAGGTTTAATAGTTTATAAATTTCTGTTTTCTAATTTAAGTTAAACTTAGGTATAGTTATAAAGCTTCTCCTAGAGAGTCTTATAAGGCAAAGTTAAGAAGTTATTCCTGCTTATATAGTTTACATTTATAAAGCTAAGAATAACTAAGTCTAGCAGAGCTTTATAAATATAATTACCTTAACCCGTTGTTGTCTTCTAAGTCTAAGGTTTAGCCTTTGTTATTAAGGCCTAATGCTATTAAAGCTAGAAGTGCGTGTTGCTTATAGTAGAAGGTTGTTTAGTATTAAGATTTTTAAGAGAGTTCTATGCGTTCTCTATCTTATTCTAAGTAGTAGCGTTATACTAGAGTAAGAGTTCTTCCTTGCTTTCCTTCTAATTATATAAGGTAATAAGGGTCTTTACCTAAACTTAGATACTAGGGTAAACCTTGCGAGTAAAGATCTTTAGCTAATTCTTTTTGTTAACTCTAAGGGCAGCTATCTTTTGTTTAAACTTGCTTAGCGTGTTAGAGATATTCTTCCTATTAAATTAGAGGTTAGCCTTATTCTAATTAGATATAATAAGAGCATGCTTTCTAAGTGTTTTGCCTAATATCTTTGCGAAGTTTAAGAAATCTATCTCCTTAGGTAGGGGCGTTAACCTAGGATCCTTATTAGATATATTAGTAACGTTAGACTTAGTAGGACTTCTTATTATATCTAAATTAATTAATCCTGTGTTAGGTAATACTGCCTTAGGTATAATTAGTCTTTAAGGAGTCCTCTAATAATTTAAACTTGTGTGGCTAAGTTAGCGTAAGTGTGTTCTAGGTGCTTCTAATATATAATAACTAGCAGGCGATATAAACTTTGTAGTAAGAGCAACTAAAGCTAATAAGAGTTTGTTTAATTATTTAATACTTAGCCTAGTAGATTTAGGAGTAGGACCCTAACTATATATACTATAACTAAGTAGAACGCTAGTTAGCAAAAGGCTTCTTATTAGCGTGTAGAAGAGTCTAATAACCATAGTAATAAGCGTAAAACTAATTTGCTCCTTTAATACTAATTAATTAATATAGTTCTAGTGGTAAGGCAGTAGCGCAACCTCCTCTAGCCTAGTATTTTTAGGCTAAAGCAAATAACTTGTGTTTGCCCGGTAGAAGTTATTCTTTTATATGTCTATGTTAAGATTAATTAATCTTCTAATTTCTTCTAAGGAAAGCTTTGCTATGCGGTTAGTACTAGTAAGATAGCGTTTTCCGCTATAACTTATCCGCTTAGCTAAGGCCTCCCTTATGCAAAATTCTGCTAGCATTCTTTAGCAACTAGACTAGTTTATTAGCCTAGTTTTTTAATATAATCTTCTTTGTGACTTCCTTCGCATAATTCTTTGTTAGCGTATAAGTTATTTATTTATAAGATAAGCAGGCTTTTCCTATGTTATAATTTTTCTTTGTTTCCTTTGTTTAACAATTAGTCCCTTAGATGTGTTATTTCGTAGTAGCTAAGAAGTGCCTCTAATAATATTAAATTTTGTCCATAGTTTAGCCCCTATTTGTGTTGTGCTAGATAGAGGTTAAGGCGACGTATAGCTTATTACCACAGCGGTCTATACGTAAGGTTATAATAACTTAATTAGTTATATAAGTTAATAATGTAAAGAGACCTATACTATTAGGATCACGGTCCCTAGATTAATTAGTATTGCGAGGCCAAGTTGGATTATTATAACGTGGCCGCGCGCACGCAGGTGAGAGGGCTAAAAGCAAGGCGAAAAGGTTAATAATAATGCTACCTAACTACTAGAGGCACGCTAGCCTTTATACTATATAAACCAATTAATCCTTCTTCCTAGCCATGACCCATGACCCCCTGAGGCCTTTATCCTTAATGACTGCGAGGGTCGCGTCACTCCCCACACACTAGGTAATTTAGTCTTATATAGCCCTTCTTTTTATACTTATAATATATAGCCTCCTTCTCCTAGCTTTGCTATAAAGTACTTAGTTAGTTACTACTCTTTCCCTTTAGGTTTAGTAAAGTTTCTCTTTCTAAAAAGTCTGCCTAAGTTTTCCTTTTATTATACCTAGAAGAATTATTATAATTACCTTTATTACTATTAGATTTATAATAGGAGATGTATTTGCTAATAAGTTTATGCTAATCTATTACTTATACGCTACTAATTAAATATATTTTTAAGCTATAGTTAAGGCCTGTTTAAAAAAGGCCTATCTTATTCTCTATATTTAATTAAGAAGGGAGTTTAGTATAGGTTTATTCTTATTTTTTAAGGAATCTTTTAAAGTTA
>SRQA01001111.1:0-12705 GCA_018360365.1 Claviceps citrina
AAAAAAAAGAAAGTGTCCGGGGCTTTCTGCCACAAGGCCCTGCCAACCATGTGCTCTGAGCGCCTTGTCTCATCAACGTTTTTTTTTTTTCCTAGAGACGAGCGGCTCTTTTCAACGTCTTGTGTATCGAACGCGATTCCCACTCTCTGCGACCGATTTGAGCTGCCTTCGAATGTCAAACTTGTCTGGTCTCGAAAGCGTCTAGGGGCTCCGGAAGAAATTGCGCCACCACGAGAGGATGAGGTGGCAGCGGCGACGCGGCACCCCGGCTTTGTGACTTGATGAAGATTGACGAAGTCCTGATTGAAAGTAGCCCTGCGAAGGTCTTGATGAAGAAAGCCCTGATTAACAAAGAGTTTGATGAAGGTTCTAATGCTCCGGCTTTCTAGCCACAAGTTGGATGCTTGGTACGCTAAGCTGAATGCTTGGGTGCTGTGGGTGAACCCATGGTATTTTGACCGAATTGCTACGTAATTCTATATATTACTAAACAGTGGGTCGCTTGCCAACGGTTAAGCAATAGGGCTAGCAGCGTAATTGGTTTAGTGGTAAAATTCTCCGTTGCCATTCGTGCAGCGTCGGGGAGCCCTGGGTTCGATTCCCAGATTACGCAGTACGACGACGCATTGCCAGATTGTCTTTTTGATTTCGAACCCTCACTCGGGTCCTTGTTTTTTTTTTTTTTTTTTTTTTTTTCCGGGTTCGAGTTTCTTAGCCCAGTAGATGAAGTTGACAAATCTCTTATAGAAAAAATAACTTGCCCCGGCAGCCGCCATTATCCCGCCATGACGAGCCATGTCGCAATCTCCTCATCACGGAGGGCAGAGAGCAAGCACGTCTTCATCGCACTACTGCAAAACTTGAACTTGTATTCATTCCCGCGCTGTGGCTATCTTGTGAGATGAGAAGAAATTTTTCATTTTTTTTTTTCCAACGTTGACTCCTGTGTTCCAACACAGCTCACGTGCCGTGTTGCCATTTCCTCAAGTTTTGCTGCCTCAGGAAAACTTTTGCCCTTGGTTCCCCCCCCTTCTCCCCCGGCGCTTCTTTCTCACACCCTCGCCTCTCCCGCCAAGCAGAATAGCACAAGGTAGGGCCCGGAACAAGAAAACTAAGAGAAAAACGCAATCGCATCGGCAAAACCGGCCGAAATGGCGCTGGCGACGGCCTTTGCCTCGGCCGTCTTGCTGGGGGGCGTGTCGGCGACGAGCGCCGCCCCGAGCTTATCCGTCTCGGACTTGAGAGACTGCAGGCTGGAGCGGACGGTCGGGGTGACGCCGTCGGCCGCGAACTTGGCCTTCTTGGACTTGAGCGCCGAGAGGGAGCCCTGGAGGCTGGCCCGCAGGGTGTGCTGGATGTAGCCGATGATGGCGGCGGCGTCGGCCTCGCTGACCACGCCCGTGGCCTTGGCGTGGCTGGTGGCCGTCCGGACGTCGGCCGAGAGCTTGTCCTGGGCCTTGACGATGGGCAGCGCGTTGAGGGCGCCGCCGCCGTTGTAGGCGTTCACGGCCGAGGTGACGGCCCTGGTGTCGGTGTCGATGAGCTGCAGGTCCGACTTGGTCTGCTTGGCGTCGCGCTGGATGACGGAGCCGGTGACGGCGATGGCGAGGAAGAGGAGGTTCTTGATGGAGAGCATTTTTGTTTGGGGGGGGGGGGGGGGGGGGGGGGGAAGAAGTTTGTTCTGATGAAGAGAGAGAGGGTTGGGCAAAGGATCAAGGGGGTTGGAAGGGGGGTTTGAATAGTTGAACGGACTTGATATATATATATATATATGTTCGATGTTTCGGAAGGAGATCGGTCCGAATGGTGGTTGAAGATACAAAAAAAAGCCACTACCTTTGGGACCGTGTTTTATAGTCGTGCCTAAAGCAGAACAAAGGAAAAAAAAAATTAGAGCAATAATTGGGCGAGCAGAGATGAATTTGCCCATCTCGACAAGACGCGTTCACTCGCGGGTGGCGAAGCTCCGTCCGACCACCCTCCTCGACATGAAGCCTCCGGCGATTGGGTCCAAGGAGAAACAAAGAAGTGCATGCTGCGTAGTACGGGTCTAACTGCCTCTGAAGCCGATCAGTCCAGTCATGCTGCGACCGCATTCACAGAAAAAAAGGTACCATCGAGGTGCGGGTGCCAGTGCGGCGTGTTGGACACATGGACATACCATCCCCGAGTGCTGTGTTACGCCACATCGGATCTTACTGGCGTGGAGTGTGTACTAGGGAGAGAGAGAGAGAGAGAGAGAGAGTCACGAGCGAAGATCGGCCAACTGTTTTCCTTCTCACGGCATTTGAGGGATAGGGGAAAGGGGGGGGGGGGGGGGGGGTGGAAATGAAAGTGAGGGCAAGAGGATGTCTTGCTACGTTACGCGAGACGGCTGCTCTTCTCTCTCCGGCCGAGACTCATGGACCATGAAACACCGAGGTCATGAGAAAAGAAGGACCGATGCCTTTTCTATTTTCTCGTGCGACTTCGAGGGTCGATCAATAGCCTGCTGTTTTTCTCCCGGGCTGTGGTTGCGGTTGCGGTGCCCGGCACACCCATGACCATTCCCGCAAGGGAACTGGAGTGTGTGCGATGTATTCTGTTGCTGTGCGTTGCTCTAGGACAAGAGATTAGAACGATATTTCTTCTTCTTCTTCTTTCTTTCTCTTCTTTCATCTTCCTGATCTTTTCTTTTCTTTTCTTTTTTTTTTTTATGGCAGAGCATTCAGCAAGTCAACCTATGCTGCGAATCCTGCCTGGCTAGGACGAAATGGATTTTCAGACAGGCGGCGAGGGAAAATTATACTAGAAACAGAAGAAAAGAAGAAAGAAAGCGATTCGCCCCGGGAACATGGACCGCTGAGCAAGCCATATCCCCCAAGCAGCTTCCCCGCGAGAGAGAGAGTTCGTCACCCATTGCTGACCCTGGCTTTGCTGCGTGCCGATTGCAGACGGACATGACATGACCAACAGGAATCCGTTCCGCCCCTCCTCCGGGCCAATGCAACAGCTCGGCCGAACAGGCTTTCGCACCAAGTCCACCAAGTGCGAAAAATGGACAGCCTAACAAACCAACCACTCCGCCCCCCGCGCCTTTCCGCGGGAACTAAAATCCGGGGGGGAGGGGATAACGAAAGTATCTCGCCGTTGAAGGCGCGGGCCTGGTGACCGCCGACCGGCTGTCTTGACCCTTTTGACTTTTTGGCTTGCATATCCTCCGCCACACATCCCATTCCCCGGCGGGGGTGGCCACCACGGGGCCGAAGGATCGGTTTCGGCTTCGGCGACGCAGAATCACGACATGCGTGCCCCATCTCAGATGATCAGGCTGTGTCACGGTAGGCAGTATGACCATTGCTGATGAACCGGGCGAGGCACGAGCTGTGCTGTTTGTGGAACGCATCGATCGAGGGTTGAGCAAGAGCGTGACGGAGGAGCGAGCACGGAAATGTTCGGCGCAGCGCAGGTGGAGTGTTGGTGTGTGCACTGTGCAGGTGTGCTGCATCACGTGAGGGCGCCGCCCTTCCCCCCCCCCCCCCCCCCCCCCCCCCCCCCCCCCCCCCCCCCCCCCCAGCACGGACCACCCTCGTGGCGGCAACCTCTGATCGATTTCCTCCTGCACCACAGATTCTCAGCCTCTTTGCTTTGGCACCGTACGGCGGTGGGAGCGAGTGTCTGCGTTCGTGATTCGATCACTTGGCTCATAATGTCCGTCAAGTCTCGTCTCTGTACCCCCTGAGATGTGGTCTCAACTTGAGCCTGCAAGAGGTCAGTGTGTATACAAACCACCATCTGGAACTTGAAGATGCTTACGTCGTGACACGTACGACAATGGAAACCAAAAGAAAAAAAAAAAGAAAGAAAGAAAGAAAAGAAAAGAAAAACGGAAGAAGAGAGATTGATCGACCCAAGACACTAAGCAGGGCAAGGCACAGATGGTCTTGTACTATGTTATTATGTACCATGTATCCTGCTGCACCCTCCGATCTAATTAGTTACAGCAAAAGCAACCGATAACATGAAACTATATAATTTGCGGCTCAGAAGCAAAGGAAAGAAAGCCGAGTCACTCTAGTTTCCCTTCATCACACTCTTGGTCTGTCACAAAACTCCTACAGGGCCGCGGCACACATGATGCCGAAAATGGTGGCAAGGGCCATCCCGAGGCAGACTCGGCCCTGGGAGGCACCGCCAGTAACAGTAGGAGGGGTAGGCGAGGAGTCCTCTGGGCCTGCGCCGCCGCGGCCAACAGTTTGTACGGCGATGAGGGTGCCTGGCCCGGAATCAGAGCCCCCTGGCCCTCCTGGCCCAGCTCCGGGGACGGTCTTGCCCGGCTTGCCAACCTCTCCGCCAGCCGGCACGGGAACGAGGGGAGCCGGCTGGGGGCCCAAGGGACCGCCGAACCGTTCTGGCCCAGTTCCGGGGATGCTCTTGCCGGGCATGCCACCGTTTCCGCTGGCTGGCATGGGGACGATGTGAGCTGGCTCGGGACATGAGGGGCATGGGCGGGGGCCTTCTGGCCCAGGTCCGGGGATGCTCTTTTGAGACTTGCCGGCGTTGCCGCCCGATGGGTGAGGTCCGGGGCCCCCGGTAGGACCAGCAGTCTCGGTGTCACAAGGCACAGTCTCGGTGACAATGGCAGTAGCCGTGTCGAATACGGTCTTGGGTCCAGCAGTGGTGCGAGTGCGAGTAGACGTGGCACTGGCGGTCGCGGTGCCAGTGGTGGCCGTGTCGCTGGCAGTTTCAGTCGCCTCGGCGCTCTCGGCGGCCGTTTCGATCTCGGTGGCAGTCGCCTCGGCGCTCCCGGTGGTCGTGTCGAGGACAACGGGAGTGCCCACGGCGCTCTCGGTGATGGTGTCGACGACACTACCGGTATCCGTAGCAATGCCAGCATCGGTGGCAGTAGCCGTCTCGATTCCAGTCGCGTCGGCACTGCCAGTCGCAGCATCGGCGGCAGTACTGGCTGCAGTCGCAGCACCAGTCGTGGCCACGGACGTGGCAGACGCGGGGACGGCCGAAGCGGTGGTGGCAGCACACTGCAGACCTCGGAAGGCGGCGATCCCCTGTTCCAGAGCGCCCACGATGGGCTGAGCCAGCTCATCGGCCACGGGCGCCAAATTGGCCGGCAGCTTGGTAGCAATCGTGTCGATGAAAGCCTGGGCGGCCGACCTCTGGGCCTGCAGCGGAGCCTCGGTCTCGCAGCCACGGCCCGTACCGACAATGACTTGCTTCTTGCCGATCAAGGCCTGGATGGCGGATTGCACGGCGCTTCCGAGGTCCTGGATCGGCCGGGTCAGGTCCAAGGCCGCGAGGCTGCTCAGCGTCGGTGAGTTGCCGGCATCTGTGGTGGCCTTGTCGATGGCGTCGACGACAGCCTGTGCGCCGGCGAAGAGACTGTCGGCCTGCTCCACGCCTTGGGTGTTTTCCACGACGGTTTGCAGATCGTTGACGCTGGTGGTGATGGCGGCGATGTCGGCCTTGAGAACGTCCACCTGCCGCTTGGCGAGCCTGGAAGAAGACGAGGCAGCCAGGGCCGTCGTGGCAAAGAGCAGGAACTTCATGTCTGCCCTCCTTGCACAGCAGGACCAGAGGACGGAAAACAGAGAAGGGGGGAGAGGGGCGAACAAGGGGCAATCCAGAACGGTAAAACGAGTGTCGATGGTGAGCGGAACGAGCGTAGACTATCCAACCTGCCAGGAATTCAACCCAAAGACCTCTGAGGGGGGAATGTCGCAGGGATCGTCTTGGTTTCTGTTTTGGTTCTGTTCTACGAAAAACTTCCGGCTGTGAAAACAAACGACTCCCCATCTATATATGTGTGTGTGAGTTTGCACACACGATGCACAAAGCATGTATGATGCATGCCGTGTTGTTTGTTTCCGGACAGTCCGTCAGTCTGTCTCCGGGACCCGTCGTCCTGTCTCGGTCCCCGGTCCACAAGTTCCGACTGCGGTGGTCAAACCGGCGAGCTAGTGTCCTGCGCTGGAATCCAGAAAAAGGGGGCCAAGTCAGACAAAGCCGGCAGAAACAACGATCAATGCATCTGCATGCTTGTGTGCTGTTGCCTCGGCCAAGGCCTGTTTTCCGCATCGATCTGCAAAACTGCCGAACTGGAACGTGGAGTCGACCGGCACAGTCTGCATTCGTGAGGACTTGGTTTCTAGGTTTTGTGGTTTTGTTTGTTGGCGCGGAGTTGTTTGAAAGCGTGATGCGAGGTGGCATCGAAAACAGAACAGAAGCAGAAACAAGACGCAGACAGACGCACACAAACACACACACACACAGAGAGAGAGAGAGAGAAAGAAAAGGACGGGAAATCCAAGCGAGGAAAACACGTAGGCGGACACGCGAGAGCAGGAGTAGCCCGTCTAGTGCCACGAAACCATCCAACTGGGTAGGTAATGTGCACCTGAAATCGAGAGGGAAAAAAGAAACCCCCATGAGCACCGCAACCAGCTTAGTACATAGTGCCCCGGACTTTTCTTTTCTTTTTTGTTTTTTTCTTTTTTTTTTTTCTTCTGTTCTTGGGATTTACATCCAGCACCGACCACGCCAACGACACGCCATCTCCTCGCATCATGCTCGCTTCCTCGTCCAAGGTTTCCTCTTTCCCCATTTCTGATCTTGGAAGCGCGCGACGGAACCGGCTTTGGAGAGCGGGAGATCCGTCGGGCCGGCGGGCGTCGGGCGTCGGGCGTCGGGCGTTGGCGTCGGGCCGTCGTTGGGGGTCTGGCGTCGGGGGGGAGGAATGTTGAACGGGGGAGGAAGAATGAAAGGGCGGAGGGGATTTTGGGCAGAGTTATTTTGTGTCTTGGGCTGGGTGAACCTGGCGGGTAGAGCTTGTAGAAGAAGAAGAAAGAAAATAGATAGAGGGGGGGGAGGTTGTGTAGAGAGGAGGGAGAGGGAGAGGGAGAGGGAGAGGGAGAGGGAGAGGACGAAGACGAAGAAGACGAAGAAGACGAAACTATCAAGACGGCCGAGTCACTAAAAGACGTGCTATGCTGACTTGGCCTCTGGATTGCCGTGGATGGAGAGGGCACCTGGGCAATCCAGAAGAAGCTTGTGTTCCTCGCGCACGAGACGGCATGAATGTCACCACATCACAAGTGAGATGGTCCCTCATGGTGCCTACCTAGGTAGGTAGGTACCGTAGTTTCCTCAATTATGCGACAGCAGTGCCACATGGCCATCATTTCTGTCCAAGTCCATCTTGATCTATCATCCTGGACGGGGCCGAGTACACAAAACGGGTGCCTATGCACCCCCTTATCCTTGTATATTCAGATTTATGTTCCCTCTATATTCCCTTTTTATTACCTTCTTTTATTCATTTTTCATCCCTTTCTTAATCCGTTTCATTCTCCTTTTTGGTCGTGGAAACAAAGGGGGGTATATCTTGTCTGTAGGGTAGGGTGTGGTATATATAAAACGCAATGCGGAAGAGCCGCAACGCCCAGTCCAGGATCTAACCCACTTCCTTAGTAGTAGATCAAGAAGAAGAAGGAAGAGGGAGAGAAAGACAAGGGACGGTCAAATAATATAAATATAAATATATATATATATATATATATAAAAACGTAGACCATCGAAGAGTACATCGGAACATGCATACATGCCGCCACCCATCCACAGCACAGGAAACCGACCAACCACCCGGAGGCCGGTCCTCCAAAACAGCAAGTCGCATCAACATCTTCCACACGCCCGAGCAGCTCTATACACAAACAGACCTCGTCGTCCCGTTCAAGCTACGACAAACATTGCCGCGCCCTGCCACGCCACGAATGATAGACAGATTGAGGCGGTCACGTCGGCGGCGGGGGTGGTCAAACATGGCAGGCGTTTCTACGGCGCCGCCGACGTGTCCTGGAATTCCATCCCAGGGGCCCAGACCGAGGGGGTCTTGGCTTGATTGCCCCCTTTGGAGAACGCGCCCCGTCGTTGTTTGCGTGGACGAGTGGCCTTGCCATTGATGATGATGATGCTGATGCTGTTGTTGCTATTCCTGGCGATTGCGCGGCTGCATGGCAAGAATGATACCCGTCTAGTGTAATCCACGCGCTTTCCTTGCTTGCTGTTATGGGTTTGGAAAACGGGGGGGGAGGGGGGGGTGGTGGTGAACAGCCTCGTGATACTGGACTCGGGACCTGTGTGCCGTGCCGTGGTGTGAATCCGGAAAAGCCGCCGCTGGGGTGTCACATTGCCAGGAAAAGCGGGAGGGAGCTGTTTCAGCTACCTGGCTGGTCACCTCCTTTGCCGACAAAGTGAAGGAAAAAAAAAAAAAAACATCATGTAGGGGACTTTCTTTTATATGTATATATTTTTTTTCGGCTGTCGCACCCCCCCCCCCCCAGCCGTCACCTCGTGGCTACGTCAATCAGTCTGCGGGACTGTTTTGCGTCTGAGCGTCGCGGCCAAATCACCAGCAGACCGCATGGGGGTAGCAGTACCCGAACGAAAGAAGGGGCAAGACCATTGTCCATCCACAACGGGAGTGTGACGGGGAAACGGAAAAAGGCGAGGCTAGGCTTGCCCGTTGTTGTGGAGTCTCATCGTCGTGTTTGCTTCCAGAGAAGGAGTGCCCCTTCCCAAACAAGTTACAACACAACACCCCTTGCCCGGTTGCGCGACGGCGGTGCTTTCCATCTCACGTTTTTTTTTTGTTCCCCGTCTTGAACTAACCAGGCTTGTTGAATGCAAAAGACCAGCTGCGTTTCTTTTCCTGGCCCCCCCCCCATTTCATCCTGTTTTCCTTTTATTTTTCCCACAGACAAGCATGGGCGCGGATTGCTGCTCTCGTGGCCAGGACCGTGCCGCTCATTCTTTCCCTGCTGGTGTCCTCGCTTGCGACTCCAGCCAGCATCACGACATGCCGCATCGCGGTTTCCGGACTCGGGAACAAGATGGTCACGGCCATGGGTCCGCGAGCCAGCAACTCGATGGCACCTGCCACGAGGAAGGCCAGTGTTTCGACGGTGAACTCAGCTGCGACGAAGCCTCGACTGTGGCCAACTCCGCAACGGGGGGCTGCTGCGACGGCGTGGACGAACACTGTGATGGTAAGTGCTCCCAGGACACATGGCTCCATGGTTCCGCAGGAAGCCGCGCATCGAGACTGACGTGAAACTCGGACACAACAACAGAGAAATGTATCGTCGCTGCCGCGGCGCTAGAGTGCAAACAAGCTTGTCAGACCGATGCCCATGGCCAGAACGGTTTGTACATCCCACACGGATGACTCCTTGTCGTACGCGGCTCTGTGATGCCAGCACACCACCGCATCATGCTGACGCTTGCACAACTCCTCCGCGATTACCAGCATGTCCCTGAAGGCCATCATCGGCCCTCAGCCTGCAGTGCCCATCTTGCCATCGCGTTTGACCAATACGGCGCCGATCTCAAGTCAGCCCGTTGCATCTGCCGTGCCGTTCTCGAGAGGGGGTTGACCACTACCTGTTGCGCCGCGCAGCACAAAAGCTGCTCTGTTGTCGCCATCAGTGCCAAGTCTACCCATCCCGACGACAATACTAGCACATATGCTACTGGCCGAAAGGAAAAGCACCCGCACCACGGCCATCCTCATCATCCTCATCAACGCGAGACTAATACCGACATTAGGCACCGCGGCCCGAGGGCTCGACGGGACGAGGACATGTGCTGCGAATCGGACAAGGAGGATTGCGGCAGCGGCCGCCAAGTCCAACATACCGTCCACCCCGAGCCAGCGGACAAGCCTCGCGGACCACAGTCATCTGCCGCTTGGGATGTTGAGAAGGCGGCATCCCAGGAACAGGTTGTCATTGCGGTGAATGGCATGACGTGCTCGGGATGTGGCAACAAGCTGGAGCGAACGCTGGAAGCCATGGATGGCGTATCGTCAGTTCGGGTCAATTTCGTCATGAGCCATGCCGAGTTCGGCCTTGACAAAACGGTCAACAGCGCAGACGACGTGATTCGTGCGGTCGAGAGAGCGACGAGCTTCCGCTGTCATCGGATGGACACCAACGACCAAGTGCTTGATGTCCTCGCCTCCGCGGCTTCTGCCAAGGCTCTCGTGAATACCTCGACTCCTGGGCTCACGGGCGCGTCAATCCTAAACAAGAGTACAGTTCGTCTGACGTACGACCCCACAGTAATTGGTGCGAGGAAGCTGCTTGAAAGTGTCCAGGATCTCTCAACTGGGCTGGCACCTCCGCGAGACGATCCGTCGACGTCGAGCGCCCGCAAAAGACTCCGTGATCAACTGGTCAAGACAATCGTCTCGGCAGCATTCACAATACCTGTGGTCGTCTTCGCGTGGGGGCATTGGGGGAACGATCCGGCCGATGTGAAAACTCGCTCGTTGATTTCCTTCGTTTTTGGAACCATCGTCCAACTCATAGCTGTGCCCGACTTCTACCGGCCCGCCATTGGCGCACTGCTCCATAGCTGTACTGTCGAAATGGACATGCTTGTCGTCATTAGCATCACTGCCGCATACGTCTACTCTGTCGTGGCTTTCGCGTTTCGCATGGCAGGCAAGCCCCTGGCGACGAGCGAGTTCTTTGAGACAAGCACATCGCTCATCACGTTGGTGATCCTCGGCCGACTGGTGGCTGCCTTTGCACGCATAAGAGCCGTCAAGGCAGTGTCATTTCGATGTCTTCAAGCCACGACCGCCGTGATTGTCGAGGGCGGCATCGACAAGGAGATTGACGCCCGGCTCTTGCAGTACGGTGATCAGCTCAAGATTGGGCCGCACTCCTGCATCGCCACTGATGCCATCGTCATCAGTGGTTCCAGCGAGGTGGACGAGTCCATGCTTACCGGAGAAAGTGTGCCAGTGTTCAAAAGCAAAGGTGATGTTGTCATTGCCGGAACGGTCAACGGAACCGGCAGCATGGTCGCCGAGTTGACAAGGCTTCCTGGCGAAAATACCGTCACCGATATCGCCAAGCTCGTCGAGAATGCCCAAAACTCAAGGCCCATGCTGCAGGACTACGCCGACACGGTAGCGAGCTGGTTTGTGCCCATCGTTACGTCCACCGCCATCCTGGTTGTGATTGTCTGGCTCGTCATCGGTTTCAGGGTGAAACGCCTCGGCACCGGCCAGTCCATCGCAAACGCCATCACATATGCGGTCGCTACCCTGGCCATCGCATGCCCTTGTGCGCTTGGCCTGGCCGTGCCAATGGTGCTCGTAATCGCTGGAGGCATCGCGGCTCGCAATGGTGTCATCATCAAATCGGCAGAGTGCACCGAACGCGCCCGCAAAGCCACAGACATCATCTTCGACAAGACTGGCACCCTTACAGAAGAGAGGCTTCATGTCATGGAGCAGATATGTCTCACGGACGAGCAAGAGGCCATCTCCATTTCCAAGGCTTTGGTCGCCGCGAACAAACACCCAGTCTCTCTGGCGGTGGACAAACACCTCGCCCAGCACACTTCGGATGCCGCCATCATCGACCAAGTCCACGTGATTCCTGGAGCTGGAGTGGAAGCAAAACAAGGGAAAGCCACGCTCCGGGCAGGAAATCCCACGTGGACTCGGACTGTTTCCCTCGACGTGGTTGGTCGTTTACAGCACGAGGGTATGACCATTCTCGTGGTCACACGCAACAGCGAGCCCGTTGCCATTTATGGTCTTCGCACCAAGCTGCGTGAAGAAGCTTCCCGGGTCATCGGCCAGCTCGGCCGACGCGGCATTGCCGTCCATCTCGTCTCTGGTGACCAGAAGCAGGCTGTTGAGATGGCGGCAAGCCAAGTTGGCATAACGCGAACCGCGTCGCAGTGCACGCCCGCGGAAAAGCGTGATTATGTCGCCAATCTCATGGCCAAGGGCAAAACCGTCATATTTGTCGGAGACGGGACCAACGACGCCGTTGCCGTGACCCAAGCGGATGTCGGGGTCCAGCTGGGCAACGTGCTCTCTGCCAGCGACGTCACGCGCGGTGCCGCCGATGTGGTTCTTCTGAACGGGCTCGAAGGCATCCCGTTCCTCATCGACATCAGTGCCGTCAGCTTCCGCCGCATGGTCTTCAATTTCGCATGGTCTGCCGTGTACAATGTGCTGGCCATTCTCTTGGCCTCGGGCGCCCTGGTTCGGGTTCACATTCCGCCAGCATATGCAGGCCTGGGCGAACTTGTCAGCGTGGTGCCCGTCATTGCAGCGGCCACGACGATGCTGCTGAAGAAGAGCAGGGCAGTGGCCTGAGAGATTTTTTTTGGGCTCTTATTTTTTGTTTTCGTCTTGGGACTGGGACAGATGGGTGTCTGCACAAAGCTCACGTGACGATGGCTGTTGCCGAGAATGAGAATGTGGTGGCGGTGGCGGTGGGTCGTGGGCCGTGGGCCGTGGCGGACGACAAGATTATTTATTACTCTATATGCCTAGGTAGGTACTATTACACCACGTTTATTTCTCATGCGCAACTGCGTCATAGTCTCCCCCATGTACAGCCTACAGGTATAGGCTATGGCGTACAGGTATCCATTATCCATCAAGGTGCACCTGCAGCCACATCTGGATATCTGGATACAGGCTCAAGATCAAGGACTCATGTCCAACTAAAAAAACATCCAATCAACCTGCCGGCCCAGCCAATGCAATGCCTGCATCACCATCTTGGACGACATGAAACGCACTTGTTTCATCTCATGTCCATTCCCATAACGAGATACCATTGCTGCCACGCACAAATGAACCCGTCCATGTCGCTCGCTCTTGGGATCGAGATGGTG
>SRQA01001112.1:0-12703 GCA_018360365.1 Claviceps citrina
CCCCCCCCCCCCCCCCCCCTTTTATTTTCAAGTCTTCGTCATGAAACCTTTCTTGCGCCTCGATTGCAGTAAACTAAATTTCTCGCTCTCTCCTCCACATTCACAAGGCGCCGGGAAAACAACGCTCCTCAATGCCCTGGCCCAGCGTCTCACCTTTGGCACGCTCACGGGCGAGTTCCTGGTCGACGGCCGGCCGCTGCCCAAGTCGTTCCAGCGAGCGACCGGCTTCGCAGAGCAGATGGACATCCACGAACCCACCGCGACGGTGCGCGAGGCGCTCCAGTTCTCGGCCCTGCTGCGGCAGCCGCGCGAGACGCCGCGCCAGGAGAAGCTCGACTACTGCGAGACCATCATCGACCTCCTCGAGATGCGGGACATTGCCGGCGCCGTCATCGGCAAGGTCGGCCAGGGTCTCAACCCCGAGCAGCGCAAGCGGCTGACCATTGGCGTCGAGTTGGCCTCCAAGCCGGAGCTGCTCATGTTCCTCGACGAGCCGACGTCGGGTCTCGACTCCGGGGCAGCCTTCAACATCGTGCGCTTCCTGCGCAAGCTCGCCGACGCGGGCCAGGCCGTGCTGTGCACGATCCATCAGCCCTCGGCCGTCCTGTTTGAACACTTTGACGAGCTGCTCCTGCTCAAGTCCGGCGGCCGCGTCGCCTACCACGGGCCCCTCGGCGAGGACAGCAGGACGCTCATAGACTACCTCGAGGCCAACGGCGCGTCCAAGTGCCCGGCCGACGCCAACCCGGCCGAGTACATGCTCAACGCCATCGGGGCGGGGGATCCAAACTACCGCGGCCCGGACTGGGGCGACGTCTGGGCGCAGTCCAAGGCGCACGACGAGCGATCGCGCGAGATGGTCGACCTGATCGGCACGCGCAAGAACGTGGACCGCAGCAAGAGCCTCAAGGACGACCGCGAGTACGCCACGTCGCTGTGGTTCCAGACCGCGACGGTGGTCAGGCGCTCCTTTGTGTCCTACTGGCGCACGCCCGAGTACATTGTGGGCAAGTTCATGCTGCACATCCTCACGGGCCTCTTCAACTGCTTCACCTTTTGGCGGCTGGGCTCCTCGCAGACCGACTTCCAGAACCGGCTCTTCTCCATCTTCATGACGCTGACCATCTCGCCGCCGCTGATCCAGCAGCTGCAGCCCGTGTTCCTGCACTCGCGCAACGTGTTCCAGTCGCGCGAGAACAGCTCCAAGATGTACTCGTGGTTCGCCTGGGTGACGGCGGCCGTGGTGGTCGAGGTGCCCTACGCGCTCGTCGCCGGCGGCGTCTACTTTTGCTGCTGGTGGTGGGGCATCTTTGGCACGCGCGTCTCGGGCTTCACCTCGGGCTTCGCCCTCCTGCTCGTGCTGCTGTTCGAGCTCTACTACGTCAGCTTCGGCCAGGCCATTGCGTCGTTTGCGCCCAACGAGCTGCTCGCGTCGCTGCTCGTGCCCATCTTCTTCCTCTTCGTCGTCAGCTTCTGCGGCGTCGTCGTCCCGCCCGCCCAGCTGCCGGCCTTTTGGCGCCGCTGGATGTACTGGCTCTCGCCCTTCCACTACCTGCTCGAGGGGTTCCTCGGCGCCGCCGTCCACGACCAGCCCGTCCGCTGCGCCGACGACGAGTTTGCCCGCTTCGGCCCACCCCCGGGCCTGTCCTGCCAGGAGTACGCGCGGGCGACCATCGAGCAGGCGGGCGGGTACGTGCGGGAGGCCGCCGACGGCTTGTGCGAGTTTTGCCAGTACGCCACGGGCGACGAGTTTGGGCGCGGCTTCTCCGTCTACTATGCGCACATATGGCGGGACTTTGGCATCTTTTGCGGCTTCATCGTCTTCAACTATGCCGTCATCTACTTTTCGACGTGGCTGCGCTTCAGGGGGAGGAATCCGTTCAAGGGCATGCTTGCCAGGAAGAGGGCGTCTGGACGCGGCGGTTGATGCGAGCCCGTGGTTTGTGTGTTTTTGTTTGGTGTGCATCGTGTGGGAATCCAGCACGTGCGTGGTCACATGTACTGCTTCTCCTTTGGGCTGACTTACCTCTCACTAATTACGCTAATTCGCTAAGTCTAATTAAGAATTACCCCGCCTCAACCCCCCCCCCCCCCCGCATCAAAAATCAAGCCTCCCTCCCACCTCTTTCGCCCGTCTTCCGAGTCTCGCGTGCCTCCATCCAATTGCTCCGGGACGAACGTCCTGCACGAAACCAAAAAATATCGTCCCACGCACGCTGCATGGCAACTTGGCAAGCGGCAAAAAGCAAAGCGCCTCATTTGTTCGACGAGCCACCGGCATGACGACGGTGCCGGCGCCTCATACACAATTTGACATGTGCAAGCCCGAACGAAACGAGGGTTCTTTTCTTTCCCTCCGTCATTATTCCATCAAAGCCGGCCCATCACGATCCCATCATCCCTTTTTTAGCTGCACGTCACCTCTCTCTCTCTCTTTCTCTCTCTCACGCACTCACACACACACACACACGCCCCCCCGGGTTTCCCCGTTTTTCTCTCCCCACAGCCAATACTGACGTGTGCCGTGCTTTTTGGTTCTCGCATTGCCACATGGCACATGCCGTGGCCGGATATCTTGCCCGTTTACGCTGGACAACGTGCTATTTTCATGTACACATAGGAAAGAAAAAACACACAAGAATGAACACCAAAATCGAAGAAATAAATCAGAAAGAAATCCATAAAATTACAGCTTCTACACAATACCGTAAAGACATGACGAATGAAACAATACATTCACACCCTCATGATTGCCAACACAGCGTTCCAAACCGTGAAGAACAAACCGTAGAGCATAAAACAAGAAATCACGGCAAGAAAACAACCCCCCCCCCTTTTTCCTCCCGGTTCCTTCCTTCCGTCCTCTGTCGCACCAAACAAAAAAAAGCTGAAAATGTCCCCTCTCCAATTGGGCAAGCAAAGCAATCGAGTTAAAAAAAAAAAAAAAGGGAACCCAATCCGGGCGGCGCATGCATCCTGCGTTCAACTTGCGTCATCCTAACGACGCTATTCCTCGCATCTTTTTCCCCCCCCCCCCCCCCCTTCTCTTGAATTGGATGGACTTCATTTGTCCACTTTGGCTTGAGTGAAAGAAGGGGAAAAGCCGCAGAAACACCCAGTGGGATATATAAAGAAGGAGAAACGGCCGTTTGAGTGCTTGCTTTCTTTTCCCAAGGCCTTTTTATCTCGCCAAATCAAAGTTTCCACACTCTGCTACTCTTTTATTATCCTTCCTCCTCAACCAACAACAAGTCGTACACGTCCAACAACATCTTCCCATCATCAGATCTGTGCCCATGATGCCAGCAGCTCTTCAGAACAACAAGGCCAACGGGGGCGTGGCCGGTGCTGTCCAGGACAGGGCCTCTGGGGCGGTTTCCTACGCCCAGCGCTTCGTGGACTACATGATGCCGCCTTCTTCTCGTCAACGGGCGTATGACAACGTTTCGGGATTTGCGTCTCGGCGACCTATTTTGTTTGTACGTCTTCCTCTTTCTTCTGTTAACTCAGCTCTCGGCCATCAGATCTTTCTCCCATCAGCCTCTCTTCTCAAGCATCGAGCCATCATCATCTAACCACGGTATATACATCTAGACCTTCCTCATCGCTCAAGGCATGCTGTCCTTCATCCCCATGTTCCTCTACATCTCCTTCTCCATAAGCTGCATCGCCCTCGCGCTCGGCGGCGCCATCATGTTCTCGCTCTTCTGGATGGGCGTTGGTCTCCTTGCCCTCGTCCCGACCCTCATCGTCACCTCGTCCCTTGCCGTCATGATGTGGGCCTGGTGTGTCGGCACTTTTGTCGTGGCACGATGGATGTACATGCATGCCCCCTTTGCTGTCAATGCCGGGATGCAGGTTGACGCCGCCGGGAAGCAGGTCAACATTCTCAAGGACGAAAAGGGGTTTGATGGCAGCATCAAGTCCAAGGACGCAACAGAGATTCGCAAGTGAAGGAGAACGCCAACAAAGCGCGAGGAACAAAAACAAAAGCAGGACAGACATGATGATGTGGGTCTCTTTACTTGTTTGTTTGCTTGTATGGGGTTTCGGTTGGAGATGATCGTAATGGTATCAAAGATGGAATGGATCAGTTGTAGAATGCTATGATTTGCGATATTTCTGGAGCGTATATTGAAAGAAAAAAAAAAAAGCCAGGAAAAAGAAAAGGAGCCAAAATGGCAAAAGGGGCAAAAAAGTAAGTTTGTCAGATTGAAAGCCAAGAGCTCATATATACGATCCTTTCGAATAAAATAAAAAAAACGTTCACTCAGCTTCGGCATTTCCAAATGTCGTATGTAAAATACATCTTCAAAGTGGTGTCCAATTGACAAGGCGACAAAGTATGTTACTCGTAAATCATCTCTCAAGTCAACACGACAAGACAGCTCGAAAATCGCTGCACCGGGCATTCACTAAGCTTGGCCATACACGTATACGAGAGTGTTCATGATAATAGTAAAAAGGCCACACATCCTCTGTATTTCGTTTCTTCTTGACTGCTGTTGGTCGCAACCTCATCATTTACACAATTCTTACAATTACAAATATAAGCCCTCAGGTTCACCCTCCTGCTTGGTGCGCAGTACGCGCTCACGTGCAGATCGAAAGTCGGCCATCTGTACCCGCATGCGCCGTTCTCGCAGAGCCATCATGCCAGCTTCCGAGCATATTGCCTTGATGTCAGCACCAGAGAGGTCATCCTTTTGTGATATAAACTCCTCCAGGTCGACATCGCTGTTCAGGTTCATCTTGGACGTGTGCAAGGTGAAGATCTTCTTCTTGGTGTTCTGGTCAGGGTTCTCGAACAGAATCTTTCGGTCGATGCGGCCAGGACGGATCAGCGCAGGATCGAGCGTGTCGATCTTGTTGGTCGCCATGATGACCTTGACGTCGCCGCGGTCATCGAAACCATCCAGCTGGTTGAGAAGCTCCAACATGGTTCGCTGCACTTCTCGTTCACCTCCAGAGGTAGAATCATAACGTTTCGTGCCAATAGCATCGATCTCGTCGATAAACACGATGGAAGGCGCATTTTCACCAGCGACCTAAAATCAAACACTTGTCAGTGGGGAAGAGCAAGGTGGTGGATGACAAAGATATTCACATCGTGCCACCAAAGGTCAACACTCACTTGGAAGAGCTGTCGCACAAGACGAGGGCCATCTCCAAGATACTTTTGGATCAGTTCACTACCAACTATACGCAGGAAAGTGGCCGACGTCTGATTGGCAACAGCCTTGGCAAGCAACGTTTTGCCGGTTCCTGGAGCACCGTAAAGAATGACGCCCTTGGGCGGTTTGATACCCATTTCCTCGTACAGCTCGGGGTGAAGCAAGGGCAACTCGACCGATTCTCGGACTTCTTGAATTTGCGATTCAAGACCTCCGATATCTGCGTACGATTCCGTCGGCGCCTTGTCTAGTTTCATGACACTCACAATAGGATCTGTGTCGTCCGTGAGTACGCCGACAATGCTCACGCTCTTATGGTGAAGCAAGACACTAGCACCAGGCTCAAGAAGATCCTTGTCGACAAAGCTCATGATACTAACGTAGTACTCGGGGCCGGTTGTGCTGCTGACAATGGCGTGGTCATCGTCAATTAGCTCTTCCAAGGTACCAACGCCCATGGGGCTGCCTCGCATATCGTCGACTCGTCCTCGCTCGTCGGCTGATCTGTCCAGGTCGGCGTCAGGTCCCGTCGCAGCCCCCTCTTTTGCAGCCTTGGCCTTTCGCAACCGCTCTTGATTTTCGACATATTCCTCTTCCAGCAGCAAGTGGTCGTGGATTCTTTGCATTCGGAGAAGTCGAAGCTTGCATCTGCTGGTAGGATAAAGAGCCGGAAGCTTGGCAGCCGCACTACTTCCACCGGCCTTTCTCTTCTTTCGACCAACTCGCGTGGTTGGCCTTGGCGGCGGCTCGTACTTTGGCTTGTCCTTCTGCTCTGGTCATCAGCCAAACAGGTCCAGGTTCGTTACGGTTGCCATGACTGCATATACCTTCTTGTCCTTGTCGTCGCGGCCGTCGCTGCCTCCCATGCCAGATTGACCTTGACCCTGTTGTCACATATTGTTAGAGCGGGTTCGAACGTGGCGGCGCCGTGTTGAGCTCACCATCTTGGTAAAATAAAAGCTCCGAGAGCTTTTTAGTACCCTGCCCAATTTATGTAACAAAGGAAGAATTCAGGCCTGATGAAGTGTTGCCTCGGCTGGAGTAGAAACAAGAATAAAAAACAGATCTCGTTGTTGAGTCGTGTTGACGAGACTCAAGGGCGATATGGTTGACTGCAGCTTGTCGGCATCAGGCCCCAGGCAAACACGACAGCTACAGAGACATCACGTGCCTTTAGAATTCCCGTCACGTGCGGGGTGCCGGCCCATCTCAAACGGCAAATGCTCAACCGTTATTCTCTCATCTACCTAGGTAGGTACCCACTACAGCTACTGGGTATTAGCCGATTAGGTAGTACCTAGTACCTCGTACCTAGCACACGGGCGCCGCTCTTCAAATTGAAAGACGCGGCTGTCGTTGTTGCTATGAATAAATATGGGGCGCGGTTATCAAGCATCCAACGTAGCGTATTAAGCATCCACCCTGTGGCTAGGCGCCCGTAGCATCCGCTATCGGCCTTTGTATGGGCTGCACACGTAATCCAAAATAGACTTTGCCCTAATGTGCTATAACCTGCGTCACGCTCCCACACACACAATCCACGCAATTAAAGCTATTTGCCCGCCTACTAAAAAACGCTAAAAACACCAAAAAACGCCACTATAAAAGCCCTCTATAACAAGCCCTTTAACAGCCTTAAAGCTATTAAATCCGCGATAAAAGCCACCTCTCACGAGCTTAGATTTGCCCTTGTGACTTACAAGAGCTATCTAAATGCAAAGAACCTATTGCGAATTATCCTACAATACTATAAAGGCTAGAAATATGCCTTACAGGCTAATCCTAAGACCCCTAAAGCTTGTAAGCGAAAGAATATATGCTTGTAGATAATAGAATGCCTATATAAGCTTAATATTATTATTAATCTTAGTGTTTACTATGTAAAGAGGCCTGATTCCTCTGCCTTAAGCTATTATAATTATAAACTTAATAGCCTCCCCCTAATATAGGTTTAGAATAACAAGCTAAAGATGCTTTACAAGAGGATTGTTAAGCTATATAATTTAGGGATTATGCCGCTTTAAATCCTTTAAACCCTATAATCCACAAACCCTAAGGATATTAAAGGCATCACACAGCATAATATATACAACACAATTCAAAGATATTACTAACGTAAGCTTAATAGCCGTACAGAGGTTAAGTGGCTCTATAACTAGCTTTGTAATAATCCCTTATATGTCTTTAAGGACTGCTAAAGCTCTAATAGTTAGATTACAAGGCTTTTTATTACACTAGTCTCTAGCCTTAAGCTTTTAAAGGAAAACCCTAATATCTTGCTCTTTGACAATACCTACAAGACAAACCGATTTAATATGCCTCTTTTCAACGCCTACAGCGTTATATTATTAAAGAGAACCTTCTAAATTACCTCTTGCTTTATAAGTAGCAAGACTAGGGAGGATTTTACGTGGGTTATTAAGACCCTTAGTAACCTTCTTGCCTCACGCGATATCGAAAAGCCTTATATTATTATCACAGACCGCGATTTAGCCTTACTTTAAGCTATTAAAGAGTACCCCAGCTTTATTAACATTCCACACATTCTTTGCTAGTAGCACATTAACATAAATATACTAGCTAAGTGCAAGCAGTACTTCCCTAAGGCTAGATTTAACCCTACAACCAAAAAAACCCTCCGCCACCCCGACTTTACACGCTTTTTAAAGGCGTGGAATAACCTTGTGTGCTACAAGACGGAATCAGCATTTAACGAGCAGCTTTAGCGTTTTTAAAAGGCTAGGAGATACCTAGAAAGAGCAGTAAAATACGCGCTAAAGACCTAGATTAAGCCCTAGAAGCAGAAAATCATAAGCTGCTTTATCAATTAACACCGTTATTTTAGCTATACTATAACATCTATTATAGAGTCTGCAAATGCTTCTATTAAAAGGTTCCTTTAGGGTAATATAAGTGACTTAAGCTTAGTCTTTTGCAAGCTTTAAGACTTCTAGGCGTACTAATTTGCCAATATTCAGACTTACAAGCGTTAGAGGTACAATAAGCTACTAAACTATACTTATTAACCTCACTACTAATTAATTTACGATTAAATCTCTTATACAGCATTATATCTTATAATCACGGAAGAAAGGGCTCTTAATCCTAACCGCTCAAAAGCGCTAGAATTACCATGCCTCCCCTGCCCTCACATTACAGCCCTAGGGGTCCTTTGCAGGCATTGCTTATTATAGCAAATTCGCAATAAGCAGCTAATTAAAGAGGAAGAAATTAATTAGCATTAGCAAAGATATCACGAATAGCCTTAGTAAGACACGAATTCGCCTGCAGGACCTTTTAACCCTACTATTATAAGGGGAAAAGGCAGGCTAAAAGGGTCTCTTAGGTTAGAAAAGGGGACTAATGTCTCTTGGCACGCCCAGCGAAATCCCTTAGCATTTAAAGGGGTTTAGAGGCTTAAGGAAGCTAAGGCTTGTTAAGATTACGAGACTTTAAATGTATTAAACGCTTTATCTTCAACCACGCCTACAATTATAAGCATGACTTTAATAACTATAATAGCTATAGGGCTTTATAGGCTTTAATTAGGCGATTTATATAAGCCTAGGACTATATAATCACGGGCATATTTAAGGACTTTTAATTAGATTAAAGATATTAATAACAACGCAAATATAGCACAAGAGGCTAATAAGGGGAATAGCAAGGGTAAGGCTACTAATAATAATGACTTTAGCAATCATAATGCCTCTAGTTAGGAGTGAAATATTACACAAATTAAAGAGGGCTTTAAGGGCAATATTAATACATTTATTAAGGAGAGGGAAGCTACAGAGAAGGCGTTATTAGAGGCGAAAAGGGAGCTTAGCTTATAAATAGCTTTAATTAAAGGTTACACTTACGAATAGCTTTAATTATATATGTGTGGCACGGTCGCGATCACAAGCCCTATGTGGGGCGGTGGCCTTGGATGATGATTACGTAGTTTGTGTGCGAATTGCTATGGAACGCCGGTAACGGATGTCTGCAGCCACAGTCAGCCACAGGGTGGATGCTTGATACGCTACGTTGGATGCTTGATAACCGCGCCCTAAATATGTGCTCGTCATGTTCTCTCGAACCGTCTATCTTGCATTTTGCTTCCGAACCCGGGTTTTGCCCGCCTTGGCTTAGCCCGTGGGCACGTACATCGTGGCGCAAGACGGTACTAAGCTCTAGCACGAAAGAGGCACTGGTACGGATACGTGATAGTATAACCTATCTAGATACATAGATACAAAAGAGAGAAAAAGAGAGGGAAAAAAGAGAGCCTAGATGTGGGCAGAAAAGAGCTCCTGTGTGCCCTAGTGGCGCACAGGGCAAAGGGCGGTGACTGCGCTCTTTGTAATAAAGCGAGATAACTATCTAAAGGGTTCCACACACGTGACCACGGGCGACACACCCCCTAATTAACGCTAATTTAAGGCCTTTAAAGAGGGGTTAATTAACTCTATCGCTAAAATATGTGGTGTTTTTGCGAGCGCGCAACACACCCCTAAAGTAAGCTTAAGGTAAGTTTTTCGCCTCTTGCTTGCCGCGCCTACTACACATAATACTGCCCTCTATAGCTAGGTTAATAGCTTCCTTTTTCCTCCTTTAATAACCTTCGCAATTAAAAAAACACACACACACTCACACATACACGTATAATAGGCGCCGTCACTCGCTAGAGAACTGCGCTACTAGCGGGAAGGGGAGCGGGGGGAGCTAGTAACACTAGCTCTAGTAACTCTAAGCTCATAAGCTTAGAGATACTATTGCCTATAGCTTTTAGGGAGGAAGAGGAGGATATTAATCCTCCTAGTAGCACTAAGGGGCCTAAGGGCTCTAAGCTAGTAGAAAGGGGTTAGTAGATAGTATACTTATTATGCTTTTCTTCTTCCTAATATTATTACTTGCTAACTTTTATAATAGCTTACTATCCCTGCTAAAGGTGTAAAGCGCGTACACTTTTACTAGGGGTGTGTGCACTCTTACATCTATAGCAAGGGTAATAGGCGCTGCTTTAATTACGCTTAGGGGCGTAGCAAGCATTATTATGCTTATAAGCAAGGGAATTATAAGTGTTCCCCTTTGCCCTTTATTATAGCTCTTATAGCTAGATAAATAATAGTAGCGTAGGGTATTAATAGTTAGGTAAGAAGATCTCCTTCTTTATGTGTGCTCTATTTCTAATAAAAGAAGCTATATAACTAGTGCTATATAGCGCTATACGTATAGCAGGACCTTATAACTAAGAAGCCCTTAGTTTATAACAACGCTCCTGCCGCTGTTACTAGCGCTAGCGTGACTAACGCTATAGAGGAGAAGGTTATAACTATTATAGCGCACCTTAAGAGCGTTATGCGCGCTCTTATATAAAAGTCTTATTACTTTTATTACTTTTCGCGCGGTTTAGTTAGGCGTTTTGTTTGTTTTTCCTTTTTTGTGTGTTAGCGTTAGTAGTATTAAATTTCACCCTAAAAAAGTTATATTTACCTTAATAGCGCTTTTGCTACTTAAGGGGAGGGCTCTTATATAATTACTTAGGGCAATATACCTAGCCACCCCCCCCCTTAAGTGCTAAATCTGTAATTATAATGCTTGCGTGTAAAATAATTAAATTACTCTAATTAATAAAGCTCTTAAAGCTTTCCTTAGTCCCTTAAATTACTCTTATAGAGTAGTGTGTATATATTTATTTTTAATTAAATTCTATAGTTACTATAATTACTATAAGCCTAGGAGGACTTATAGTATATAGTGTTTTTATACTAAAAGCTTTGTTCGAAAATCTAATTACTTTTTAAGGGATTAGGTATATAAATTAACTATTCTAAGTATCTTCTAGAATTACTTAAAGCGCTAATAATCTAACGCCTTTGTAAACCTATTAGCTAGCATGTCTATAGTAGGAAAATATAAGATTTTAAAGCTTCCTTGCTTAAACTCTTACTTTAACTATATATTATAAATATTAACATGCCTTAGCTATGTATTAGTGCGTTCTATATTATTTAGCACTAACTAGATTGTTTGTAAATTATTATAATTAATAATCTAGTCTTTATAAGTGTAGAGTTAAATATTATAAAAAAGGCGCTAAAGCGCTATTATCTCCTGCGCTATTTACTATAAAGCAAGCAATTTAGCCTCTGTAGTTAATATACTTACGGTCGTTTAGCGCGTTGCCTTCTATAGGATTAGCCCTTTAAAGAGAGTAATAAAATATCCCTATAAAGACCTATGTATAGTAAGGTTATTACTAAAAGAAGCGTTACTAGATATCTACAACGCGCGTGTGTTACTTATACTACTATAGCACAAGGCAAGATACTATGTAAGGAATAAATATCTAATAGCTTAATCTACTGCCCTACTATACTCTCTTCCTAGATTTGTAAGGAATTATAATAGCTTTAACGTAGCATATATAATATTAGGCCTAATTATAATTATTATGTATAAAATTAAGCTAATTCGCTCTTAGTACGATTTTATCTTAGACTTTATAGCTTCTCCCTCGCGCTTATAGTACTCTATTACAGGGATTAGAATAGCAAGATACGTAGCTTTTTAAGCTTAGCTAAATTTCTTAGCGATTTTGTTAATGTACGCTTTGTGAGAGAGATAAATCTTCTGCTTTGCTTAGTTGTAAATTACTTAAATGCCTAGAAAAAAGCGCACTTTGCCTTTTATGTCTAGCTTATATAATTCCCTAAGGCTAGTAGAGATCTTGTCTGCCCTTTTTATCGCGTCTCTGTGGAAAGCTATAATAATATTATCTACAAAGAATATAATAAATATTATATAGTCTTTTATATAGAAAAGGCAAGGCTCTTCTTAGCAGGCTTTAAGCCTAAGCTCCTTAAGCTTTCTGCTTAATTCCTTAAACTAAAGCTATAGTAAATCTCTTAATTTATATAAAGCCCTTAAAAGCTTTATATAGTATCCTTCTTGCTTAAATCCTAGAGGCAGATTATATGTTATAGGTATTGTGTTCTTGCTACGCATTATATAGAGGAAGGCATTCTTTACATCCTACTACCTTGTCTTTAAGTTAAATTTCCTTATAATTACTATAAGCACGCGGAAAGCGTGCGCTATAAGCGTTGTAGCATAGGTCTTTTTAATTATATCCTTTAGTTAGAGATCTCCTCTTACACAAATGTATGCTTTATAATATTTAAGAATCCCTTTATTATTAAACTTATAAGTAAAAACCTATTTTAATAGCAAAGGCCTTAATCTAGCCGCCGCGCGTTTAATAGGAGTTTAAGTGCTCCTTTTCTTTAATTTATTAATTTTATCCTATATTACTTTAATCTAGAGAGCTTTTAATAAGTAAGCTATAGCCTCTTTGTACGTTCGCAGCGCCTTTACTAGGTTAGCTTACTAGATTATTAGAGTTTTAAGGGTCTTAGCCGCGTTAGCTCTGCTCTCTTTGTTATTGTTGGATGAGCACAGGTAAAAGATACCTGTGGGTTACGCGTAACCGTAGGTAAAAGGTGTGTACACATAAGGGGGTTCTATTCAGTTGTATCTTCTAA
>SRQA01001113.1:0-12680 GCA_018360365.1 Claviceps citrina
AAGGAAAGGTAATATAAAGACCCTATTATGCCCCCTTTATACCCTTACTATAAATACCCCCCTATTATTATGCGTAAGCCCTACGCGCGAGGCAAGGTGCGCATAACCACTAATACACACCCGCATCGGCCCCACATTAGGCAAAGCCTAATACCATCACACTTTATAAGAAAAGTATTAAAAGTTTTACTATAGAATATAATAAATTCTATATTCTACTATATATAATACTTATAGTATTAAAAGTATAAGTAATTCGTAAAAAGCCTAGCTATAAACTCCCTAATAATCTAACTAAAAAGCTAAAGCATAATGCTTTTAAGTATAAGGCTTTCTTAGTAATTTAGCTAAGAAACTAGGGCTTAAGCCCTCTTAGTAACATAACTAACTTATATAATATATATTTTTTCCTATGAATATATATTTTTATCTCTTAGTATATGTTTTTTTCTTTATAATATATATTTCTTTTCTTATAATACGTTTTTCTTTCTCTTAATACGTGTTTTCTCTTTATAATACATGTTTTTTCTTTATAATACGTGTTTGTTTCTATATAATACGTGTTTTTTCTTAACATACATGTTTTTTTCTCTTAATACGTGTTTCTTCTTAATAATACGTGTTTCTTTCCTAATAATACATGTTTTCCTTATAATACGTGTTTTTTCTCTTAATACGTGTTTTTTCTTTATAATACGTGTTTTTTTCTTTATAATACGTGTTTTTTTCTATATAATACGTGTTTTTTCTTATAATACGTGTTTTTTTCTCTTAATACGTGTTTTTTTTTTCTTAATACATGTTTTTTTCTTATAATACGAGTTTTTTCCTTATAATATATGTTTTTTTATAATAATACGTGTTTTTTCTTTATAATAAATTTTTTTTCTTTATAATATATGTTTTTTCCTTATAAGACGTGTTTTTTTCTCTTAATATGTGTTTTTTCCTTATAATACTTGTTTTTTTCCTTATAATACATGTTTTTTCCTTATAATATATGTTTTTTCCTTATAATATATGTTTTTTCCTTATAATACGTGTGTTAGGACCGAAGGGCCAAAGAGGTTGCCTTAGGCTAATAAGAATAATATATAAGCGTGCTAGCTCGCAGCGCCTAACTAGCGCCCTAGCTAAGAGCATATAACTTATAATATATATACTAGAGGCCTTTACTATATTTAAATAAAGGGTAAGAATTAATATAGTTATATATTATAACCTACCTTTTAGTTTACTATAACTTTCTTATATCTCTTACTTTAGTATTTTTAGATTAACTTTTAATAATTTTAATTCTTCTTTTTCTTACTAAACTATTAAACTAAGGAAGGTATAATAGCCTAAACCTAACTTTATATATATAAATAGTAAATTTATAAAAATAGTAATAGACTTATATAAGAACTTATAGCTTAACCTAAAATTAGCCTTATATTTAATTATTTATTAAGTATTTCCCTTAGAGTAAGCTAATAATAGTAAATAATTAAGTTAAATAAGCTAGGCAAAAGTAGTAACTTTAAAAACCCTAGAGATTCCTATAACTTATTACTAAAAACCTTTACTAGTAGTGCTCTTTTAATATAATTAAAGCTTCTTAGTATTAAATAAGACTTATATATATTTTACTATAAGTAAAGGTATTATAATTAAGTAAGCCGCTCCCTCTTTATATAGCTAAAGCTTGCTTACTTTAAATATACTATATTTACTACCTTTATAAACCTTGCCTAGAATAAGCAAGTAGTTTCTATAGTATATAGTTAATGTTAGGACTAGAAAGCCACGAGGTTGCCTTAGGCTAATAAGGTCTATTTGCATAAGCAAGCTCCTATTAGACTTGCGTTATATAATAAGGTTATTTACTATTATTATTATTATTATAGTACACTAGTTAGCTCCCTAGGGGGCTAATATCTAGAACTTCTACTACTAATTTATATAGGAAAAACCCTAGTATAGGGAGGAAAACCTATGTGCGCTTATTAGGCTATACGCGGACCTTATTAGGTCTGCTAAGGTCCTAATTATAATAAAGGGTACGCTGCCTACTAGCTAAGTCCTAGCAGTAGTTACTAAAAGTATATGTAAAAGGTAAAATTACTTTAAAAAAGGTCTAGGTCTAGGTTTATAAAGGACTTATAATTAGTTATTACCTACCTAGGTAATAGTAGGTATTAGCGGCTTAGCCTTATAGTATTACTAAGTGCTAGCAAAAGTAAATAAATAAAAAAGTAAGGTAAGTAAATAAAAAATTAGGGGTGTATCTAAAAAAATTAGCATAACTAGGAGGTTTTAGTAGGGTTTAGTAGTAGCTAAGTAGGGGGTCTAGTCTAGGGCCTGTAAATAGCCTTATATAATTAGTAAATTATTACTAATTTTCTCTTTAGGTTAAAGCAAGTAATTTAGTAAGTAATTAAGTAATCTAGCTAATCTAGCTAGTCCCCCCCTTTAGGTATAAGAGGGGGAGGTCCCCTTATTATTTTTAACCCCTTTTCCCTCCTTATTAATATTAGTAGTTTTTTAGTAAGTTACAAACCCCTTTAGCCCTAGTCTAGCCCCTTACCCCTCTTATATTACTTTCTTCTAAATCTATTATATAAATATACTAAAAATTAATCTAATACTTATATAAGGGGTGAGTTTTATTAAGTTATAGTCCCCTACCCCCCCTAATACTAACCCTGCCTTAGTATAAGCTAGATAATAAGTATTTATATTTTTTATATTTCTATTATTATAAAGATCCTAATGCCTAGTGTTATATATAGCTAGGTAGGTATCCTAATATTATTCCCTATAGGTCTAGCGCTAATTTATCTAGAACTTAGTAGCTTTTACTATAAATACACTTATAGTAGTAAAAAATATTATTAAGTAAGTATCTCCTTTATTCCTATAACTTATTTTAGGTAGTGCCTAACTAAACTAGTTAAAGTAAAATATTATATATAACACTATAATTACTAAGCTACTAGAGTTAAGAAAGTAGCTAAAAAATAGTCTAGCTCTTAATATAAGTCCCTTATACTACTAAAACTAACCTTATTTAGGTCCTATACTATTTGCTAACTTTATATATAATAAGTATATTATAATGCCTTATAAAATAAGGCTATATAAGTAATTAATTAAGAGAGTGCTATAGCCTTAGCTACTTTAGTCCTGCTTCCCTTTATAAGTAACTTAGCTTAGCACTAAGAGAAAATAACCTTATATTATAAGAATATTACCCTTTATAAGGAGAAAATCTCCTTATACTATAAGGACCTAGTAGTATAGTAGTAAATTACTAACTTACTTAAGGTAGTAGTAATATTTACTTATAATAAAGGCTAGTACTAAAATATAAATATTAATAAAATAATAGCTAAATATAAAGTAAGGAGAGTAGTAAGGGTTTAGTAAGCTAAGGGGTAGTTTTGCTTAGTATTTAATATAGTTATTTATAAAGTAGTAGTAGCTAAACTAAAGGTATAGTAAGAAGTAGTATAATAGTAGGTAAAGGAGAATAAGAGGCAGGCCTATAATAAGTTTAAGGTAATCTAATACTAAGAAAAGGTAGCTATAGTAATAGTAGCTAAAATAATAGTATAGTAAGTAAATATAAAGGTAAAGCATAACTCTAAGGCATAGGAATATATAAAGTGCCTTGCTTTTATTAGGTAAACTATCCTAGTATAGGGTATATCTAGTAGGTAGGTAGGGGGGGACTAGAATAAGTCTAAGCCTAGGACCCCCCCTTTAGTAAAGCATCCTTATAAGTGCCTACCTAGGAGTAGCTAGGGCAGGAGAGGTTAGGGTAAGAGGCATAGTAGGGGGCAGGGATAGGGTAAGGTGTGGGGCTAGGGCTAATTTCCTTTATTTATAAAGTTCCCTTTTTTTTATTATTTTAGGTTTATTTTGCTATATATAAGTAAATTAGTTTAGGTCTCTCTTATCCCTCCCTTCCCTAAGGCTTATTTACTAAGGTCCTAGTATAGGCATTATTCCTAAGTTATATAATTATAATATAGGAGTAGTTATCTTCCTAGTTTATCTTAGCCCCTACTAGCCCTTAGCTAGAGCCCTTTACCTTTATAGCCTTTACCTTTTTCTAGTCCTTATATAAATATACTACTAAGGTAAATTATCCTAGCTATTTTATTTATATAAGCTAATAGGCTATAATAGGGGTAGTATAGTAATTATTAAAAGTAATAGTTACTTTATATTAGTCCTAAAGGGAACTAGAATCTAAATAAATAAGCTAAAGCTTAGCAAATTATAGGTATTTTATAATAATATAATAGTGTATTTCTAAGGCATTCCTATAGGGGCAGAGTAAGGAATCTGCCTTTAGTATATATTTCTTATATAAAAAGGCTTATAGCCCTATTTGTTTTATATATATTTAGATAAGGGTAGTAGACTTATACTTTTATATTACTTTATAAAGAAGCACTACCTTATATATAAAGTAGAAGCTTAGGCTATATTCTATTACTATAAGGGCGCGTTATAGCTAGCGCTTTTAAGCATTATTTTTATTATAATATTATCTATCCCTCTAGTCTTACTTAAGTTCCTTCTTAGCTAATAAGTTATTAGGGGTAGGGGGGGGGCCTTTCTAGTAATACTATATAAGCTAGTAAGGGGTATTTAGGCTATTTATAAGTCCTTTAGTTATAAAGTAAGGTTATTACTACTATATATATACTATATATTCTCTTTATTATTTTATTAAATTCCAATTATTTATAATATTTTTAGTAATAAAAGTTTAGATAAAGGTCTAGGGGGGGGATAGCTACTTTAGTCTTAAGTAGTAAGAGTAGTGTAGCCTTATAAGCCTTAGTAATAATCTAAAGGCATTTATTTTACTTAATTATAAATACCTTTACTATACCTTTTATAACTTTACTATACCTAGCCTAGGTATAGTAGGATTCTATACTATAAGTAATTATACTTTTAATAACTTAAGTATAAAGTAGCCTTACCTTATAAAGGCTATAGCCTTATATAAATACTATAAGTAATATAAGGGCAAGCTATTACTACTTTAGCTTAGCTATAGTCTTAGCCTAGTATACCTTCTAACTTAGCTTTTAATAAACCTAAACCCCTAGGAATTAGGTAAACTAAACTAGCTATATTATTATAGTCCTAAGTTAAACTAAGGTAGTATTAGAGTAGTAATAATATATAAAGTATATTAACTTACTTTTTTAGGGGTAGAACTTAAGGCTAGACTTTTTAAATTATTTTTAGTAAACTTTTTATATAGCCTTAAGGCAGGTTTAATTCTCCTTTATAGTTCTTTTATATATAATAATATTTATATTATTAGAGAATTCTAAGGTAAGTATTAACTTTATATATACTAGCTTATTATAAAGGGGTATAATATAAAGTAAAAATAAGATTAGGAAGATAAGGGAGCCTTAGAAAACCCTAGCTTTAACTAAATACTTATTTAATAGTTAGTTCTTAAATAAAAGGGTTATTATTTTATTTATAATAAACCCCTAGGTTTATACTACTATTTAGTTAGGGATGCTTTATTATAGTATAATATAAAGTAGCTTATACTAGTAAATAGTATTAAAAGCTACTAATATATTTAGTTATAGGAGTAATATAGTACTACTATAATACTATATTACTCTTACTACTTCTTTTAGTATACTAAAAGTATATTTTATTAACCTCTTAGCTTAGTTTTTTATTTATATTTTAATTAAGGCCCCTCCCTTTTTAATAGCGCTAGTAAGCTATACTACTACTATTACTTTTATTACTTTTTTAATAATATTTAAGAGGGTAATAAAGCACTATACCCCTGCCCTTTATAAGTTTATAAGGGATTTCCCTAGCTTCTTTAGGACTACTATAAGACCTTTTTAATATAATTCTAGGTAGTATCTAATCCTATAATAAGTATTAAGGAGTATAGTAAGTATAGTAACTAAAGGTTTATTATAGGCCTTAAGAAACCCTGCTAGGATCTTATTAATCCTAGGTGCTTTTTAGCTAGCTATAAACTAAATAATTTACTAGATTTTCTTTAGGTTAAAGTAGTTACTATTAGGGAATATAATAGAATTAAAGTAGGCATTTATGTTTAGTAAAATATTATTTAGTTTTATATTAAAGGCTAGGAAGAAGTATTTAGTAAATACCTTTGCTTTTATACTATATATTATTACCTTCTAAGTATTTTCTCCCTCTCTATAAAGGAGTATTAATATTTATTAAGTATTTAGTAAGAGTTTGCTTCTTAACCTAGCTTATTTCTTAAAGGCCTAAAGGCTAGTATAATTAAAAAAAGCCTTATAAACTACTTATCTCTAGGCACTTTATCTTTTCTTAGCTGTAACCTAGAATTATTCCTTTATTACCTTAGTTATAATTTATAAGTTATAGTTTATATAACTTACCCTTTATTAGTATTAGGCCTAGTAGGCTATAGTAACTATATTCTTAACCCTTTTATTTTATTATAGCTATTAGGCTAGGCCTTTATAAATCTTTTTTAGTACTACTAGGTTTATAATCTTATATAGCTTTTTAATAATTTACTTAATATACTAGTTAATATCTTCTAGGTAAGTAAGGGGAATTTATATAACTACTATATAAAACCTATACTTAGCCTTTATTATTATAAGCTTCTTATCTAGTATTTTCTAGGTATATATTACCTTTTAGTTATATAAAAAGTCTATACTAGTATAAATATATATAAGCTATAGTAAATAGTTAAAACTACTAAGGTCCTCTCCCCCTATAAATTTAGTCTTAATATTATAAAATACTTAGGCTAAGTTAATAGTACTATTATATCTCCCTTTAGCCTACTATATTACCTTACTATAAAGTATAATAAGCCCTAGCCTTTACTATACTACTAGGTTTAGTAAGGTTTTATTACTTAGTAAGTTTTAGTTATATTTATCTTATAAGAGGTAGTGTAAGTTAAAGTCCTTTATAATTATATTATAAGGCCCTAGGGGGGTTATTATAAGTTTCTTAATTAGGGTATTTTATTTCCCTTTATAGCTTAGGGAATAAATAGTGTAAATATTTATACTTTTAATTATAACTAAGCACTAATCCTTACTAAACCTAGCTACCTAAGCCTTAGGGCTATAGCACTTGTATATATAAATAATTACTTTACCCTTATATATTACTAGCTAGTAATATCCTAGGCTAGAGTATAGGGGTAGCTTACCTACTCCTATAAACTCTTATATTACTATTATATTAGTATTAGTATAGTAGCCTAATACTACCTAAATAAGTCTAGTATTTTTCCTTATATTTTAATATATAACTTATATTATATAAATTAAACTAAATCTTAGGTACTTAGTATATTTAAGGCTATTATAAGGGCGCTAGGCTAGCTAAAGAAGCCCTTAATATTACCCTAGGTAGCTTTATTTAGGGAAGGTAAGGCTTATAGCTTAAATAGTTTACTTTTATAGCTAGCTATTTTTTTTTATAGTAATTTTTCTTTAGTAAAGAAGCTACTAGCCTTCCTTATATATCCCTTATTAAGTAATAGTCTAGTACTTATTAGTAAGTAAAACTTAATTAGTAATAGCTTAGTAAAAATAAGGGGTTTAAATATATAAAGGGCCCTTACTTTATTTTATACTTTATTTATAATTAAGTAGCTATAAGACTATACTAAGTATAGTTTCTTATAGTTAATATATCTAGCTTTAGTCTTATTCCTCTTAGCTAGGTAGTTATCTTTTATTAGGTAGCTAGTGCTTATATAGTAGCTATATTAGGGGACTACTTTATAGTATACTATAATATACTTAAATTTATAGTACTTAAAGTATTAATAAGGGTTTAGTACCTTATTATAAGGTTTAGTATTAAAAATCTCTACCTTATAAACTACCCTAGAGTAGTATAAGTAGTTTACTATCTTAACTTTATTAATTCTAATAATAAGTAGTGCTTTTATTATAATACTATAGGGTTTTTATATTATAACCTTAATAAAGCTAAGGCTATTTACTTTCTTAAGCTAGGTAAGAAAACCTTTATAAGATTAGTTTTTTACTATAAGAAATCCTTTAATAATAATACTAAAAATATAATAGCTTAGCATTACTCTTTTACTAAAAGTATTCTTTACTTAAGTTAGGTTTTTAGTATATTTTTTTAAAGTCTTATAAAATATTATAACTATATTACTACTCTAAAGACATTAGGCTATTACTACTACCTTAGCACTAAGGGCTTAGTTAGTTACTATAATTATTTTATTTAGGGATTATTTAGCTAATACTTTAGCTATATGTTTAATAATAACTTCTTAGTATACCTTTAGGGGGACTAGTATAGTAATAGTTTAGTTTACTAGTTTAGTAATAATATTTATAATTAGCGCCTTATTAATAGTAATAAAAGCCTATATTAGGGCTGCCTTAGGGGCATTACTAATAGCTTTCTTAATTACCTTTTTAACTATTTTCTTAAGGTTCTTTCTAGTAAAGCTAGAGAGAGTATTACCTAAGGTAGCTATATATTTAGTATATATTTTTATTATATTAATAGCCTAAAGAACTATCTTTTATATACTTCCTAGTAATATTATTAAAATAAGGTTAGTAATCTTTTTCTATTCTTCCTTTAAATAATCTAGAATTATATTTTATATAAGTACTAGTATAGTATTACTTTAGGTTTTTATTATATATTCCCCTTTACTTATATTAGGGTAGTAGTAGCTTTAGGTAAGCTTATAATTTCTACTATTAATATTTATTAGTATCTTATTTACTACTATGCCTATGCTTTAGTTATAATATACTATTAAAGGGTAGAGTAAATAAATATAATAATTTTAAATCTAGTGTTTTTTTTCGTTTTAGAGGCGGTTCTGCGTTAGTATAGTAGTGCGGGCGAAATCGCGAAAAGTTTTATAACTTAGGTTATTTACTATACATAACTACTAGACTTATAATAAAGACCTAGAGGTATATAATACTTATAATTATATAAGTATAAACCCTTTACTAAATTAAATAAAAGGGGGTAAGAATTAAAATTATTACTTATTATTATATACTTTTAAATAAGCTATAACTTTCTTAATTTTTTACTTTCATATTTCTAACTTACTTATAATAATTTTAATTTTTTTATTTATATTAAATAATTAAATTTAGAAAGTTATTATAGTTTAGACTTATAACTTAATATATAATAATAATAAAGTTACTAAAGAAGGCGCTAAACCTATATAAAAACCTATAGCTATACCTAAAGCTAGTATTATATTTAAATTACTATTATAACTTATTATACTTTTTATTTAATAAAAGCTTATAATAGCTATAAAAAATACCCTTATTAGTAATAATTATAATACTAAAATTATAGTACTATAAAAGTATATTAATTAAGTAAGAAAAAAGTAGTAACTTTAAAAACTTTAAAAACTTATATATAATATTAATAATAAAAAATTACTAAAGAAGAATATACTTATAGCTTTTATTATAATTATTATATATTATTTATAATAAACCTTTATATAAGCTCTCTTTAAGTAGCTTTTTTATAGTAATTAAAATACCTTTTAATTAAAGACTTTTATTGATAATTATAAGGTATAATTTATAATAAATTCTTATTAATTTACTACTAACTTTATAAAGGTTTTATATACTAATACTTACCTTACTAGTATTATAAAGTAATATTAAGCTAAAAAAAAAAGATTTATAAAAATTATATTAAAAATCCCTTTTTATAAACTAACTTTTATAACTAGCTTAAAAAAAGCCTAAATAATTAAAAAAGCTATTTCCTTACTATATAATTAAAGTTTATTAGCTTTAAATAAGTAAATTATACTAACTTTAAAACATTTTTTAAAAAATAAAAATAAATTTATACTAAACTTTTTTTTTAATTAAATATAAAAAATAAAATAAGCTTTTTTTAAATAAGCCTTAACTATAGCTTAAAGAAATATTTAATTAATAATATATAAGTAATAAATTAGTATAAACCTATTAGTAAATATATTTTGTATTATAAATTAATAGTAATAAAAGTAATTATAATAGTTTTTCTAGGTATAATAAGAGAAAAACTTAAGTAAACTTTTTAATAAAAAAAACTTTATTAAACTTAAAAAAACAAGTAATAACTAACTAAGTACTTTATAATAAAGCTAGGAAAAAAGGCTATATATTATAAGTATAAGAAAAAAGGCTATATAAGACTAAATTACTTAAAACCTAACTATAATATTTATAAGAAAAGTAGCTATATTATTATTATATATAAAAGTAATTACTTTAATTTAGTAACTTATTTAAATATTATTAAACTTAATATAAAAAAGAAAAAGTCTTATACTTAGGAAAGTACCTTAGCTTTAAAGGCTAATATAAAATTTTATATTAAAGTATCCCTAAGGCTAAGAAACTATTAAATTATAGTAAAGTTAGTACTAGCTAATATTAATACTACTTATTTTATTATTTATTTTAAGTTACTAATAAAAATAAATTAAAAAAAGGTAAGAAAAAGTAATTTACTAATAAAATTAGTAAATATACTACTAGAATATTATAGTATATTTAATATACTTTATAAAGTATTTAATAATATAAGTTATAAAAAAATCTATTATATAAGCTACTATATAGCTAAAACTTTAGAAAACCTTCTCCTAAGAATAAATTAGTTTAGAAATAAAAATCTATATATATTATTATAATATATATAAAAGTAGATTTTCCTTATTATAAGATAATATATTAAAGTTATTATATTAATAAAATAACTATATAAAAAAACAAAGGAGTTATTTATAATACTAGTGCTTAGCACTAGCTTCTTAAAAAAAATAAACCTTAAAGACCTAAGTATACCTAAGAAAAAACTAAGTAATAAAATACTTATAAAAAAGCTACCTAGGTATTATATAAATTTTATAAATATATTTAACCTTAAAAAATAGCTTTATTACCTTTCTTAAAAGGTTATATATATATAATTAAAATTAAAGAAAACTAAAGACTTTTATAAGGTTTAATATATAACCTTATAAAAAAAAAGCTAGAAACGCTTTATAAGTACCTTATAATAATATAAGAGAGAGGCTAAATATACTATTTAATTAGTTTTACTAATACTCTAATTTTCTTTATTTTAAAAAAAGAAAGTAAATTATACTTATATATAAATTATAAAGGCTTTAATAAGATTATATAAAAGAATTAGGCCCTTTTACTACTAATCTTATAGATTCTTAATAAATTAAAAGAAGCTAAGGTTTACATAAAGTTTAACTTAAAAGATATATATAATTAGCTTTATATTAGTAAAGGAAATAAGTAAAAAACTACCTTTTATTATTAATATAATTACTATAAATATTTTATAATACCTTTTAGGCTTATTAATACCTTAGCTACTTTCTAAGAATTTATTAATAATACTCTCTTAAGGCTTATTAATTTAATTTATATTATTTACTTTAATAATATTCTAATTTATAATAATAATTTAGTAAAGTATAAGTAATATATTTACTAAGTCTTAAAAAAGCTATATTTAAAAAAGCTTTATACTAATCTTAAAAAGTATAAATTCTTAATAATAAAAATTAACATTCTTAGCTTTATAATATTAATAAAAGAAATTATTATAAAGCTAAAGTAAGTTAAAGTAATAGTAAATTAGCTAAAACCTTATAATATTAAAAATATATAGTTATTTCTTAGGTTTATTAGCTTTTATTATTATTTTATTTATAAATATAATAAAATTATAACTTTTCTTATAAATTTAGTTAGAAATAATATAACTAAGCTACTTATATTAAGTCCTTATAAGTATAAGGTATTTAAAACACTTAAGTAAAGCTTTATCATAGTACTTAATTTAGTATATTTTAATTTAGCTATATTATTAAGAATAAAGACTAATATATTATACTTTATAATTAGTATAATTCCTTTATAAAAATAAAAAAACTAATAGTATTTTATTATATATATATTAAGAAAGCTATTAGGTACTAAAGTATACTATTTAACTTCTAATACTAAGCTATTAGTAATTTAAAAAGCCTTTAAGAATTAAAGATATTATATAGCCTATAGTACTTAATACATTTAAGTTATTATAAATTATATAAATTATAAGTATTTTATATTAAAGCTTAAGCTTATTAATGAGTAAGTATAAGCCTTTAATAAACTTAATTTATATAACTTTATAATTAAATATAAGCTAGGGGTTAAAAACCTTACAAACCCTTTATTTTATAAGTTAAACTATAATACTAGTATTAAAAATATAAAAGCTTCTTAAGCTTTATTTTTTTAACTAAGTTTATTAGTATAAAGTTAAAGTAATTAAGCTTTAAACTACTTTTAACTAAGAAAAAAATAATTACTATTAGTATAGTTTTTAGCTTATAATACTTAAAAAATACTATAGCTCTTAAAAAGTAAGTATATAATATAATTACTAAAAAAGTAATACTTATAAGTAGCTTTTTAAAATTCTTAAAAAATACTATAGCTTTTAAAAAGTAAGTATATAGTATAATTAATAAAAAAGTAATACTTATAAGTAGCTTTTTAAAATAATTTAAGATATTATTAAAGTTATAAATACTAATTTTACTTAATAGCCTT
>SRQA01001114.1:0-12676 GCA_018360365.1 Claviceps citrina
ATAAGTATACTTATTTTTATATAGTTAAGAGTAATAGTTTAAGCTTAGTTAAGATAAGTTAAAGATTTTAACCCCTTACTATTTTACTAAGAAATTATAATAAGAAGTAGTAGTGTTTGCTATAAAATCCCTTAATAGCTTTATTCCCCTTAGAGATAAAGAAGTTACTAATACCTTTAGTAGTGCTAATATTATTTTAAATAAACTCTAGGAGTTTTAGAATATATTTGCCTCTAATAAGGCTAGACTATTACTATTTTAAAAGGAAATAAACTATACTATTAACCTTCTCCTAAACACTATGCCTTTATATAGTCTTATATACCCCCTCTTATAAGTAAAACTTAAGGAGCTCTAGGACTATATTTAAAATAACCTAGCAAAAGGGTATATAAGACCCTTAAAAAGCCCTATAGGTATACTAATTCTCTTTATCCTAAAGAAAGATAAAATACTCTAACTTTATATAAATTACTAGAGAATTAATAAGATTATACTTAAGAATTACTATACTTTACCCCTTATTTTAAAGATTCTTAACTACTACTAGGGTATAAAATACTTTTCTAAAATTAATATTAAAGATACCTACTACTAGATTTAAATAAAAGCTAGTAATAAGTAAAAGACTACTTTCTAAACCTACTATAAACACTTTAAATACCTTATTATACTATTTAGCCTTACTAATGCCCTAGCTATATTCTAAAATTATATTTACTAAGCTCTTTATAAACTAATAAACACTATTTATATAGTGTATTTAGATAATATCCTTATCTTTTCTAAAACCTAAGAAGTATATATAAAATATATTAAATAGGTTCTTAAATATATAAGAAAGGCAAAGCTATATATAAAACCTTCTAAGTATACTTTCTACTAAGACTTAGTAGAATTCCTAGGATTTATTTTATTAACTACTAGTATTTTAATAAACCTTAAAAGGGTTAAGACTATATAAGATTAGTAAAAGCTAAAAAGCTTCTAGGATGTATAAGTATTCCTTAGATTCTATAATTTTTACTAATACTTTATATACTAATACTTTAGTATTATAGTACCTTTAAACGCACTTATAAAGGGTAGCTAGAATAGCATATAAAAGGGCACTTTTTAATTTAGACTAGCTAAAAAGACAGTGTTTATATAGCTAAAAGCTGCCTTCTAGGAGGCCCTTTTCCTTTATTACTATAACCCTAATAAGTAGGTTTAGATTAAAATAAATACTTTAGTCTTTATAATAGCTAGCATTATCTTATAGCTAGATAATAATAGGTAATATTACCCTATAGCATTCTAGTTAAGGAAGTTTATAAATATAAAAAAAAATTATAATATTACTAACTAAGAGCTCTTTATAATAGTTAAGTTATTTAAACACTAGTAATACTATATTAAAGGGGTAAAGAATCTAGTTAAAGTCCTATTAGACTACTATAACCTTTAGACTTTTATAAGGCTATTAAAGCTAAATAGTAGGCAAGTATAATAGTATATATTCCTATTACCTTTTAACTTTATTATTAAATATAAACTAGGCAAAAGTAACCCTACTAATATACTATTAAGACAGCTAGATTATAATAGCAAAATACTAATAAATTTAAGGCTACTGCCTAACTTATAAAAGAAGTTTTTATTTGCCCTAAGTAGTAGGGAGGCTAATAAGCCTAGAGAGATATATTTTATAAAAGAAGTAAAAGGGGTTATAATACCTAAGAGAAGATATAGTAAGATACCTTTAGGAGAGGAAAATACTCTAATTATAGGGGATTAGTAGTGATATAGTAAGATGCCTTTAGGAGAGGAAAATACTCTAGTCTATAATCTTAGGGTTTAGATAAGTAAGGTAGCTACTAGAATATTAGTAAAGCATAAGCTAGTGGCTAATAAATTTATAGCTAAAGTAGAATATATTTTTAGCGTTAAATTACACAAAATCTAGGTAGCTATTATGTTACTAAATCTGTATAACTATACTATAAATAGGTTGCTAGCTTAGTTACTAAAAATAGCTTAGGACTATAACTAGAACTTTTAGATAAGTAGCTAGGCCTAAGAGGTAGTAAAAGGGAGGGGAAACGCTAGGATATAGAGATATAATATATACAGCCTCCTAATATATAATAACTAGGTAGCAGTACCTTAGGACCCTATCTTATAGGTAGAGCTTTTATAGCTATACTATAATAATCTCTTAGCTAGTTACTTTAGTATTAACTAAATAATTAAATTACTATAATATAATTTCTACTAGCCTAGCCTATAGGAGGCAGTGGCGGACTATATGTCTAGTTATACTAAATATTAGTATATTATAGTAAGATAGTATAAGCTATATAAGAAGCTTAAATTACTTCTAATACTAAGGTAACTATAGGTTAAAGTGTTAATAGACTTTATTATAGGATTGCTATAGGTATTTTACTATAAGCAAGAAACTAACTTAATCCTAGTAATTATAAACTAATTTACTAAGTATTTTGTATTCCTTTTTATTACTACTATAATTAATACTACTAAGCTAGCAAAGACCTTTTATATAGAGATTAAATTAAAATTTAGCACACTAGAGGGCATTATATTAGATAGAGAATTAGTATTTATAAGCAAATTCTAGTCTAAGCTATGTTTTTACTCTAAGATAAAACAGAGGCTTTTTATAGCTTTTTACCTATAAACTAATAGTTAAATAGAATAGATAAACTAAGTCCTTAAATATTACCTTTATTACTTTATTAGAGAGAACTAACTAATATAGCTAAAGCTACTACTATAGGCTTAATTTGCTTATAATAATATAGTTAACTAATTAATAGGCCTTGCTCCCTACTATATACTTATAGGGTATTATCCTAAATTTTGCCTTAGTTTTAGGGATAAGACTACTAGGGGAGAGGTGCTAGAGGCAGAGGCCTAAGTAATAAAGCTATAGGAAGTATATAAATAACTTTAAAAGATATAGCAAAGGGCTAGCAAATCCTAAGTAAAATACTATAATAAATAATATACATTACTACTAGTATTTAAGTATAAGGACCTTATACTATTATTAGCCTAGAATATTAAGGTAAAGGAAGTAAAACGCAAGCTAATTACTAGATTTTTAGGACCCTTTTGTGTTATTTAGGTAATTAGGAAGTAAGTATATAAACTAGCACTACTAGAAAAGTATAGCTGCCTACATAATATATTCTATATTAGCCTGCTTAAGCTATAGAATTGCTATAAAAATAGTATAAATATATAGGCAAATATACTAGACCTTAAAGAAGAAGATAAATACTACTAAGTTAAAGAAATTAAAGTATAAAAAATAGTTAAAGAAGAGACTTATTACCTAGTAAAGTAGAAGGGATAGCTAAGCAAATATAATTAATAAGTCCTAAATAAGGATATAAACGCACTATAGCTAATAGTAGTATATAAAAAAAAGACATAGTTACTAATAAAAAGGGGATAATAAGCTCCTAAAAAATACTAGCTATTATTTAGCATACTATTTATATATTAAAAAAAAAAAATAAAAACAAATTAATTAAGACCTTAGAACTACCCCTAAAAAACAAAAGAAACACCCCCTATACCACAGGGATATTTACTAGAAAAGTCCTTATTATAACACTAGTAGTAGTACTAGCAAACTTATTATAGTCTTCTTTCTTATTAAGCAACCCCCTAACTAAGGCAAAAAACTACTAAATAGTAATTACCTAGGGAAGATACCCTAGGTCCTTAGGATATAAATATAACTTTATCTAGGCCTTCTAGACTATAAAGGCATTATTATAGTTAGCCTAAGGGGGCATATTTATTAGTAAAAAACAAGGTAAATAAAGGTAATTATATTATAAGATACTTATAATTCTAGGTAATAGTGCTAGACTATATATTATAGTAGTAAGACACTATTATAAAATAATATACTAGTAGTACGCCGCAGAGGCGGCCTATAGAAATGTTAGAAAACAAAGAGTAAATAATAAGTAAGAAGCTATATATTTAACGCCCCTTTGCTACCCTACTTAGCTTAAAAGTAATATAATAAGCTATATTAGTATAAATAAAACTATATAGTAAGTTAAGTAAGCTATAAGTAACCCTAAGGTAAAAGTTATTAAAATATAAAAATAAAACTAAGGAAGTAATAGTAGTAGTAGTATAGGCAGTAGTAGTATAGGTATAGTAATAAATAGCTAGTAAGGGGGTAATAATTTCCTCCTTCTTCTTCTCCTTATTATTACTAGTAGTATTATCTTTATTATTATTATTATTCTCCTTCTCTTTAGTAAGAGGAGCACACTTAGCTAGTAAGAACTTAGTCTAGCCTAAAAGCTTTACTAAATTAGTAAAGTTACTAGTAAGGGTTAGGTAATACTAAGGATAGGAGTTAGTAAAAGTATAGAGAACTATAGTATAAAGAATATATACTATCTTATATATATTATTATAATCCTTACACTAAATATAGCGCTTAGATACCTTATTATAGCTAGATAAGGTTAAATTTATAGTAAACTTATACTTAATTATTAGAATTACTAGCTTAGTATTATAATAGCCCTTAAGTTTATTAAGTTTAGTATAAGCATAATATATATAGGCATATTCTTTTAAAAGTAAAGCTATAATATTAGTAGTAATTAACTAGTAAATTAGTAGGAAGTTTAGATAGGAGTGTAAGTGTAAATATAAAAAAGAAAATAATATTATAGAAGAGTAATAGTTATAAGATAGAATAGGCAGCAAAAGAGGGCAGACTTTATACCTATATATTATATACTAGGTAATCTAATATATTATTATTATTATTATTATTTATTATAATACTATAGGATAGTAACTAGCAAGGAGGTGTTAGATAGCTAGTAAGGCTATTTAGGAGCCTAGCCTAAAAGTAAGGGAGTAATTATAAGGTATAGCCCTACAAAACAGGCTATGCTAGATTGCCTAGCAATATTACGGAGAATCCCTAGCTAATGCCTAGGGCTTATGCACGTAGCTAGCATATCTAGTAATGTGTGCGCGCACTATTCTTGCTTAGCAAGCTTAAGTCCTTTTATAATATAATATACACCTTTTCGCTACTGCCTAGCCACGACGTCTCTCACAATAATGTAATAGTTTATTATATTATATTATAAAGTAATATCACTTAATATTACCTAATAATATATAATATAACTTAGGAACTTATTATAACCTATAGTTAAGATAATTTATAATTAATTATATTAGTTAGGCCCTTAATCTTATATATAAAGTTTATATAATAGCTAGTAAAAGTAACATATGATAAAAGTCCTAGTATAACCCTTAATTTTATAATATATAATAAGAAAAAGAAAAATATAATTAAAAATAAGCTAATAAACCCCTTATTTCTAACTAATAAAAATAATATTATAAATAAATATATTACTATAAGTAAGAAAAAGAAATTATATTAATTTTTAAGCTTTATATTTATTATATAAGTTAAGTAAGAAAGGTTAATATAAACTATAAATAAAAATAATATTAGTATTAAGTTTAAACTTAATTTTATATTTAGTTTTAAAAATAATCTTATTATATTAAATAAGAACTTATAAAGTCTAAGTATATTCCTAAATAATATACTTAGTATAAAATCTAGTAATAATTATATAAAGGAAAATAATATTAATATAAAAGTATAGGAGAGTATATAGCTATTTACTTAAAATAATATAAAGCCTAAGGTAAAGGTATTTATATATTTTTATATAAAATATTACTATAAATAAGAAAGGGTTATATAAGAAGAAAATAAAATAAAATATATTATAAATAAAAAACATTTTTTTATTACTATACTAGCTTTTATGGCTCTTCTTTTATTTTATTTTTTTATAATATTACTGTTAGAATAATCCCTCACATCACAGGTTAAGATTATTCTGTGCCGCCCACGGCACTAACGGGCGGGCCACGCTGCGGCCCGCTAGCAACGCAAGCAAGCATATAACTAATTACATAACCCCCTATACATAACCTTTATAGCCTATAACCCCCCCCCCTATTAAGGGTGATTATAAGCTACTTTACTAAATAGAAAAATAATTAACCTTTAACTATTAAACCTAACCTATGCCTTATATATACACACCCCTTAACCTATAGTTACTAGTAACCCTTTATTACTTTAATAAACCTATTCTATCTAACACTAATTAGTAGTCTAGATTAGCTGCGTGGTAATTCACGCAGGTTATAAAAAGACTATAGATTAGTAAGGATTACTATAGAAGAGGCAAAGCATCTACCTTAGTAGGTATTCTATACTAAGGAGGAAAGCAGTATCCTTTTAATATAGCTAGGCCTTTGTGAGAGACGTCGTGGCTAGGCAGTAGCGAAAAGGCGTATATTATACTATAAAAGGACTTAAGCTTACTAAGCAGGAATAGTACGCGCACGCGTCGCTAGATATGCTATTCGCGTGCGCAAGCCCTAGGCATTAGCTAGGGATTCTTTATAATATTACTAGTAATCTAGCGTAGGCTTATTTTATAGGGCTATATCTTATAATTACCCCCCTACTTTTAGGCTAGGCTTCTAAATAGCCTTACTAGCTATCTAATACTTTCTTATTAGTTACTATCCTATAGTATTATAATAAATAATAATAATAATAATAATATATTAGATTACCTAGTATATAATATATAAGTATAAAGTCTGCCCTTTTTTACTACTTATTCTATCTTATAACTATTACCTTTCTATAATACTATTTTTTTTTATATTTGTATTTACGCTCCTATCTACACTTTCTACTAATTTACTAGTTAATTACTACTAATATTATAGCTTTACTTTTAAAAGAATATACTTATATATATTATACTTATACTAAACTTAATAAACTTAAGAGTAACTATAGTACTAAGCTAGTAGTCCTAATAATTAAGTGTAAATTTACTATAAATTTAACCTTATTTAGCTATAATAAAGTATTTAAGTGCTATGTTTAGTATAAGAATTATAGTAATATATATAAAATAATATATATTATTTATGCTATAGTTCTTTATACTTTTACTAACTCCTATCCTTAGTATTACCTAACTCTTACTAGTAACTTTACTAATTTAGTAAAGCTTTTAGGCTAGACTAGGTCCTTACTAGCTAAGCATACTCCTTTTACTAAGAAGGAGGAGGATAATAATAATAATAAAAATAATACTACTAATAAAAATAAGAAAAAAAAAAAAAGGAAATTACTACCCCCTTACTAGCTATCTGTCAGGACTAGAAAGCCTGTCAGGACCAGAAAGCCACGAGGTTGCCTTAGGCTAACAGGATCTATTTGCACAAGCAAGCCTTTATTAGACTCGCGTTATATAATAAGGTTATTTACCGCGTATAATCGCTAGACTTATAGCAAGGTATAACTACTAGACTTATAGTAAGGACCTAGAGGTATATAATACTTATAATTATATAGGCATAAACCTCTAACTAAATTAGATAAAAGGGGGCAAGAATTAAGACTATTACTTATTACTATATACTTTTAAATAAGCTATAACTTCCTTAATCTTTTACTTTAATATCCCTAACTTATTTATAATAATTTTAATTTTTTTATTTATATTAGACTATTAAATTAAAAAAGTTACTATAGTTTAGACTTATAATTTCATATATAATAGTAATAAAGTTACTAGAGAAGGCACTAAACCTACGCAAAGACTTATAGCTATGCCTAAAGCTAGTATTATATTTAAATTACTACTATAACTTATTATACCCTTTATTTAGTAAGAGCCTATAGTAGCTATAAAAGACACCCTTATTAGTAATAATTATAATACTAAAATCTTAGCGCTCTAAGAGCATATTAATTAAGTAAGGAAAAAGTAATAACTTTAAAAACTCTAAGAACTTATATATAATATTAATAATAAAGAATTACTAAAGGAAAATATATTTATAGCTTTTATTATACCTACTATATATTATTTATAATAAACCTTTATATAAGCTTCCCTTAAGTAGCTCTCTTATAATAATTATAATACCTTTTAATTAAAGACTTTTATTAGTAACTATAAAGTATAATTTATAATAAATTCTTACTAATTTACTACTAACTTTATAAAGGTTTTATATACTAGCACCTGCCTTACTAGTACTATAAAGTAATATTAGGCTATAGAAAAAAAGATTTAAAGAATTATATTAAAAATCCCCTTTTATAAACTAACTTTTATAACTAGCTTAAAGAAGGCCTAGATAATTAAAAAAGCTATTCCTTTAGTATATAATTAAAGTTTATTAGCTTTAAATAAGTAAATTATACTAACTTTAAAAAATTCCCTAAAAAATAAAAATAAACCTATACTAAACTCCCTTTTTAATTAAATATAAAGAATAAAATAAGCCTCTTTTAAATAGGCCTTAACTATAGCTTAGAAATATATTTAATTAGTAATATATAAGTAGTAAATTAGTATAAACTTATTAGTAAATATATCTTTTATTATAAATCTAATAATAATAAAAGTAATTATAATAATTCTTTTAAGTATAATAAGAGGAAAAATTAGGTAAACTTTTTTAAAAAAAAAACTTTACTAAACCTAAAGGGAAAGAGTAGTAACTAACTAAGTACTTTATAGTAAAGCTAGGAAAAAAAGGCTATATATTATAAGTATAAAAAAAAGGGTTATATAAAACTAAATTACCTAAAACCTAACTATAGTATTTATAAGAAAAGTAGCTATACTATTATTATATATAAAAGTAATTACTTTAATTTAGTAACTTATTTAAATACTACTAGACTTTATATAAAGAAAAAAAAGTCTTATACTTAGGAAAGCACCCTAGCTTTAGAGGCTAATATAAGATTTTATATTAAAGTATCCTTAAGGCTAGGAAACTACTAGGTTATAATAAAGTTACTGCTAGCTAATATTAGTATTACTTATTTTATTATTTATTTTAAGTTACTAATAAAAATAAATTAAAAAAAGGTAAGAAAAAGTAATTTACTAATAAAATTAGTAAATATACTACTAGAATACTATAGTATATTTAATATACTTTATAAAGTATTTAATAATATAGGTTATAAACAAATTTATTATATAAGCTATTATATAGCTAAGACTTTAAAAGACCTTCTCTTAGGAATAAATTAGTTTAGAAATAAAAATCTATATATATTATTATAATATATATAAGAGTAGATTTTCCTAACTATAAAATAATATATTAAAGTTATTATATTAATAAAGTAACTATAAGAAGAAATAAAAGAGTTATTTATAATACTAGTGCTTAGTGCTAGCTTTTTAAAAAAAATAAACCTTAAAAACCTAAGTATATCTAAGAAGAAACTAAGTAGTAAAATACTTATAAAAAAGCTACCTAAGTATTATATAAATTTTATAAATATATTTAACCTTAAAAAGGTACCTTTATTACCTTCTTTAAAAGGTTATATATATTTAATTAAAATTAAAGAAAACTAAAAACCCCTATAAAGTCTAATATATAACCTTATAGAAAGGGAGCTAGAAAAGCTTTATAAGTACTTTATAATAGTATAGGAGAGAGTCTAGATATACTATTTAATTAGTTTTACTAGTGCCTTAATTTTTTTTATTTTAAAAAAGGAAGGCAAATTATACTTATATATAAATTATAAAGGCCTTAATAAAATTATATAAAAAAATTAGGCCCTCTTACTACTAATCTTAGAGATTCTTAATAAATTAAAAAAAGCTAAGGTTTATATAAAGTTTAACTTAAAAAATATATATAATTAGCTTTATATTAGTAAAGGAGATAAGTAAAAGACTGCCTTTTATTATTAATATAATTATTATAAATATCTTATAATACCTTTTAGGCTTATTAATACCCTAGCTACCTTCTAAGAATTTATTAATAATACTCTCTTAAGGCTTATTAATTTAATTTATAATATTTACCTTAATAATATTTTAATTTATAGTAGTAATTTAGTAAAGTATAAGTAGTATATTTACTAAGTCTTAGAAAGGCTATATTTAAAGAAGCTTTATACTAACCTTAAGAAGTATAAATTCTTAACTATAAAAGTTAACTTTCTTAGCTTTATAATATTAATAAAAGGAATTACTATAAAGCTAAAGTAAGTTAAAGTAATAGTAAATTAGCTAAAACCTTATAGTATTAAAGATATATAATTATTTCTTAGGTTTACTAGCTTTTATTATTATTTTATTTATAAATATAGTAAAATTATAACCCCCCTTATAAATTTAATAAGAAATAATATAATAAGACTACTTATATTAGGTTTTTATAAGTATAAGGCATTTAAGACACTTAAGTAAAGCTTTATTATAATACTTATTTTAGTATATTTTAATTTAGCTATGCTATTAAGAATAAAGACTAATATATTATACTTTGTAATTAGTATAATTCTGTTATAAAAGTAAGAAGACTAAAAGTATCCTATTATATATATATTACGGAAGCTACTAGGTACTAAAGTATACTATTTAACTCCTAATACTAAGCTACTAGTAATTTAAGAAGCCTTTAAGAATTAGAGATATTATATAGCTTATAGTGCCTAACCTATTTAGGTTATTTGTTATAAATAGGTTAGGGATATTAGAGTAAAAGATTAAGGAAGTCACGGCTTATTTAAAGGTATATAGCAATAGGTAATAGTCTTAATTCTTGCCCCCTTCTATCTAGTCTAGTTAGGGGTCTGTACTTATATAATTATAAGTGTTATATACCTCTAGGTCTTTGCTATAAGTCTAGTGGTTATGTATAGTAAATAACCTTATTATATAACATAAGTCTAATAGAAGCTTACTTATATAAATAAACCTTATTAGCCTAAGGCAACCCTATAGCTTTCTAGTCCTAATAGGGTAACCCTTTTTGCTTATAACTATCTTAGTTATAAAAGGTTCCCTTTATATTACTTAATTTAAATATTATAAAATAATCTAAAAAATTTTAATACTTCTAATTTATATATACCCCTTATAATACCTATAATATTACTACTTCCTATTTATTATTAACTTTTAATTCCTTTATTTCTCTAAACCGTTTTCTCTCTTATTTCTTAATCTTATTAATATACCCTAGCTTTCTCTTAAAGAATTCTTTAATTATATTCCTAAGGGACTTATAAATCTATAAAGTTATAGTAATATATTTATATATTCTTTAAGTAACTATAACCTTCTTATTTAATAAGGTATTTTTATTAATTTCCCTAGTGCTTATAAGTAATAATTTCTTTTATAATATATAAAAAATCTTCTCTTATAAGGAGAGGTACTTATTATATTACTTTTAGTATACTCTTTAGATCTCTTTTATATAATTCTAGGTTTAAAATATAAAAAATATTATAAAGTTTTATACCTTACAAAAGCTTTATTTAGTAAGCTAACTTATAATTTCTAATTAACTTAATAATTTTATAGGGTCCTAGGTACTTTACTATAAGCTTCTTACTTAGTCTTTATAAATTAATATTTTTTATAAATAAAAGAATATAATCTTTTATATTAAATTTTATTAGTATTCTTTTTTAATTATAATACTTAGCTTATATAGCTTATATATCTTATAGGAGCCTTTGTGTCTCTTTATATTTATATTATAGCTTTACTTTATGTAACTTAGCTTATTTATTTATTATAGTAATTATTCTTTTTATATATAATAAGCCTTTAGGTATAAAACCTTAAAGCACTTTAGTAAGGGATTTATAAAAAGAGCTATAGTAGCTTATATTATATATAAATTATATTATGTGATGGTATTAGGCTTTGCCCAATGTGGGGCCAATGCGGGTGCGTATTAGTGGTTATACGCACCTTGCCTTGCGCGTAGGGCTTACGCATAATAATAGGGGGGTATTTATAGCAAGGGTATAAAGGGGGCATAATAGGGTCTTTATATTACCTTTCCTTCCTTTCTCTTTATATCTTTTAATAGTATTCTAATGCCTATTAGTAGTAGTAATAAGGCTAGTTTATAATATTTAAAAGATATCCTCTAGCTTTATATTTTTTTTAGCTACTAAAATAAATTAATATGCCTTTAAATATAAATATAAACGCATAGGCTAATAAACCTGCTTCTCTTATAGTAAAAGATATAATAGTAATTCTTAACTATATTAATATAACCCTAACTATATAAGGTAATACTCTTATAGCTATATAATAGCGCCTTAATATTATATAAAAGCAGGAAGATACTACTATAGTAGTAATTTAGGCTATATAAGCTACTACTAACTATATAATCTAATTTACTATTACTACTACCTTAGCTATATTCCTTCCCTTGCCTGCTAATATAACCTTTCCTTCTAAGGTAACTAACCTTCCTTTACCTTCTACTATGCTCCTAATTTACTATAAGCTAATTTTAATAGGCTTTCCTTATAATAATAAATAATCTACCTTTAATACCTAGTGCTTCTTTATAGCATATAAGCTATAGGCAAATTATAACTTTATTAGTTCTGCTATAAACTAGTAAATATTTATTTATTAAAACCTTTTATTCTTTATGTCGGAATCATCGCACACATTACGGGTCAACCTCGGCACCCTCGGCTTAGCCTGCGGCTCCGCCCGGCTAAGCGAGGATGCACGCAATGTGATTGGCC